>PVIH01004936.1:0-16007 GCA_004025045.1 Sigmodon hispidus | reverse complement strand
GGCGTTCATGAGCCACCTAAAGCAGAAACAATGTTAACTGCCAAGCCATATCTCTAGCCTCCCATTCTTGCATTACATTTTTTAAAATTTGGGCTTCAGAGATGGCTCAGCAGTTAAGAGCACTGGCTGTTCTTCCAGAGGACCTGGGTTCAGTTCCCAGCAACCAGCTCACAACTGTCTGTAACTCTAGTTCCAGGGTACCCGACACCTTTATACAGATACACATGCAGGTAAAACAACGCATATAAACAATATTTTTTAAAAATCTCATTTTGTGTGTGATATATACACTCTGTGCTGTACATGTGGATGCCAGAGGACATCTGTAGAATTCCATTTACCTCTGCTGTGTGAGACCTGGGGACTGAACTTGGATCATCATGCTGGCAGCAAGTGCCGCCTTCACCTGCTGACCCATCCTGCTGACCCACATTCTTGCACCGCTACATCCCCACACAGTTGAACGGACACGACTCCAGTGACTTCACCCTTCTGTCGCCCTCACAAAATATCCCCCACTCTGTCCCCCTTACCCCCCAACCTTATCTCTCAACCCTGCTCCCTCCCTCAGAAATATCCCTCCATCCCTCCCAGGCCCATTCCCACAAAGGTGTTGGGCAAAGACAAAGCCCTGGAGAAATTCTTTGGGCCTCAGTTTCCCCTTTTGTCTTTCCCATTAAGGACAGACAGAGGCCAGATCTGGGAAGTGACTTTAATGCTCAGGAGCTGATGGTGGTGACCCTGGGGAGAATGTGGCAGCAGTGACCATGAGCAGCTTGTGTCCTTCTCTAAATCATTTGGCACCGTCGAGGGCACACGAGATCCTTGGAATGGCAGCTCAAGCCAATTCGGCAGGGACACACGATGTTCAGGGTCCCCTTGGTCTGTGGGGGAGGAAGGGTATGGAGCAAGGGGATTACACTTCCTGGAGAATGGGGCAAGAGTGTAAGTAGTGGGCGATACCCAGCCCGAAGTTTCATGTCATATGACGGAGCTCAGCCACCAGCAGCTGTCCTGGTTTCTCTTTTTAGATTTATCTATGTGACTTTATGTGTTTGCATGCCTCCATGTATGTACACGCCTGTATGTCTGTCTGATCGCCTGGAACTGGAGTTATAGATGGTTGTGAACCACTGTGAGAGCTGGGAATGGAACCACGTCCTCTGCTAGAACAAGTGTTCTGCAGTGATGAACCATCTCTCCAGGCCCCTCCCAGTCTCCTGGCTTCTGTGCTTTCCTGTTAACATAACTTACAGTCACCTGGAGAAGGGACCTCTATTGAGGAATTGCCTCCCTAGATCGGCTGATGTGGGAGGTCTAATTCACCATGGGCAGCACCATTCCTAAGCAGGTGAACCTGGTATAAAAAGCTAAGCATGAGCCTGGGAGTGAGCTATAAATAGCATGTCTCCATGGTCCTGCCTGAGGTCCCTCGGGGATGGACTGTGACTTGGAAGTAGTTCTTCCCTGGGTTGTGTGTAATTGTGGTGGTGTACATCACAGCAACAGAAAACTGACTAGAACAGTAGTGATCTTCTTATCTCTATGTCATGTTGAGTGAGAAATGATGTACCAAGTGGCTTCTAATCAAGCGAGTCTCCAGGCCACAGTGTGGACACTGGTAGTGACCAGGTAGGGATACGGAGGTGGGTCCATCCTCCCTAGCAGTTTGGGCCCAGGGCCAATGAGCAGGATCAAGACATTCTGTATCTTCCTGTCTTTCAGTTGACAAGAGCCTGCTTGAGTGAGCCCTGCGGATGTCCCCAGCCACTTCACGAGGTGGACACATTAGTCTCGCTTAGTGGATAGGGAAGCAAAATGTCGGAGAGATCAGAGGCAGGAAGTGGGGAAACCAGGATGTAAGCATGGATCCCACCAGAAAGCTGAGGTCCCAGCTAGCCCTGTAGCCCTCTCAAGGTCATTGTGACAGGGACTAGAACAGGATAGGCATCTTCTCCCATCCCCCCTCCATCAGAAATGTTAAGAAAAAGATTCTTATTCAGCAAACATTTGTTGAGCATCCACTACATGCCATCACTAAGTAGGCAGGGGCTTCACAGGGGAATGAGACTCAAATGCTGCCTTTGCAAGCCTTACAACTGAGTGAGGCATACCAGGATGTGGGAACAGAGGCCTCTCTCTCTCTCTCCTTCCCTCCCTCCCTTCCTCCCTCTCTCTCTCTCTCTCTCTCTCTCTCTCTCTCTCTCTCTCTCTCTCTCCCCCTCCTCCCTCTTCCCTGCTTACCTGGGGTAAGCACACCATGCCCCTACGAGATTTGGGGGTGCAGAAGGCCCCCCTTCTTTCCAGATCTATGAGGCAACAGTCACTCAGGCACTGGATGTGGTGGACACACTTGTTTCCATTGGCCTGTGGAAACAACCCCTTTCTCGTCTATGGCGGGATGAAGTAGGTCCTGGCACTGCCCCAGAATCCAGGGCTCCAGGAAGAGAAGACAGAAGACTGTCACCTCTGATCTCCCCAGGCACCCCCTTCTCCCAGCAGAACTTGATTGAGCAGAAGAGTCAGGACCTGGGGATCAGCCGGTTCCCTCTGCACCCCATTTCCTCCCCCCTCACCTCCATGGCTTCCAAAGGATGACACTGGGAAATAGTCCCAGAGCACCATTCAGATAGCTAGTGGGAATGGAGAGGGAGTGGCAAGACGGCCCAGCCAGCCAAGGTGCTCGCTGTGTGAGATGGGTGATCTCAGTTCAGTCCCAGACTGAGTAAAGAAGGGAGAAAATGGGCTCCACTGAGATGTTTCTGACATCATGTATATAGAGGAAGGGGGGAGGGAAGGGGGGAGGGAGGGAGAGAGGGAGGGAGGGGAAGGAGGGAAGGGGGGAGGGAGAGAGGGAGGGAGGGAAGAATGGAGGGAGGGAGGAACTTTTAGAATAAAAAAAAAATGGAGGGGAGAAAGACTGCATCTGGAAGGAGCCGCAGGCCCTGGGGGAGGGCAAGAGAGGACCCAGATTCAGGGGGCAGTGAGAGCTTGGGGTGGTGGAGGAGGGGTGACCAGCCCAGTGCTGAGAGAGCAGATGGGGCCTGGGCCAGGGGTTCTGGTCTCCAGGTCCAGGAAAGGTGAATGGCCTGGGAAGTGCATCTGCCCCCACCAGCCAGGGCCTGGATCCCCACTAAAGGGAGAGTGCAAGCATCTGCAGCCCTCGGTCCCCACCCTCTCATCACAGAGAAAGTTGGGGACACAGCTCACCTTTTTATGATCCAAGTTTTCACTGAGGCTGTGTGACAGGACCCCGACGGTCAGTACCAGCATGGTGACTAAGGCCTGGGTGAAGGCCATGGCCTGGGTGGTCAAAGGTTCCTGAACACGGCTGGGAATAAATTCCTGTGGGGGTGGGTGGTAGCCAGGCAGCGTGGGCTTAATGGTCACAGACTGTCCTGCTCAGATGATGCTGCTCAGAGGACTGCTGAGCCCTAGCTTAGGCATGGGCGGGCTCTGAAGGGGATGGAGGAAAAGGCTCTGGGCCAGCAGCTCATTTATGCTATGGGACTTTGGAGGTCTTAGATAAGCTACTTCCAAACATAGATTTCTTTTTTGTTTTTTAAATATTTATTATGTATACAGTGTACAGAAGAGGGCACCAGATCTCATTATAGATGGTTGTGAGCCACCATGTGGGTGCTGGGAATTGAACTCAGGACCTCTGGAAGAGCAGCCAGTGCTCTTAACCTCTGAGCCATCTCTTCAGGCCCCCCCCAAACACAGATTTCAAAATATAATAAAAGCTTATTTTAAAATGTTACCTAGGCGGTGCAGTTCAGTGCTTAGGAGCACTGGCTGTTCTTGCAGAGGACCTGGTTTGGTCATCTGTAGCTTCAGTTTTGGGGTGACACGATCTCCTCCGACCTCTGATGGTACCAGACACACAGGTGGTACATGGGCATACATGCAGACAAAATACTCACATGCATCAATCTTTTTATTTTGTTTTTCTGGGAGTTTGTTTTTGATTTTTTAAAAAGATTTATTTGGGGCTGGAGAGATGGCTCAGCAGTTAAGAGCACTGACTGCTCTTCCAGAGGACCCGGGTTCAATTCCCAGCACCCACATGGCAGCTCACAACTGTCTGTAGTTTCAGTTCCAGGCAAACACCAAGGCAAATAAATAAATAATTTTTTAAAGAAAGATTTATTTATTATGTATACAGTGTCTCTGTAGGCCAGAAGAGATATCATTACAGGTGGTATGAGCCACTATGTAGTTGCTTGGAATTGAACTCAGGACCTCTGGAAGAGCAGCCAGTGCTCTCAACCTCTGAGCCTTCTCTCCAGCCCTGTTTTTGATTCTTTTAAAGATAAGATTTCTCAGTGTAGCCCTGGCTTCCTGGAACTCATTCTATAGACCAGGTTGGCCTTGAACTCATCTGTAGTTGGATGTTTCTGTCCCACCAATTGCCAAATACCCAGCAGTCACTTCCCAGATAATTGACTCGGAGACTTAATTTACTTATAAATTTAAGCCAGTAGCCCTGTGACATGGCAGGACATACAGTGCTCTCCTGTCTTCTCCAGGACATGCTAGCCCACCTAGGAAGCAACCTGGAGAGAGAGAGCATTACATTGGTTGATACAGCTGCTTTCAGAACTGGGCTGGGCTTTAGCCCTGGTATGTCAGCCTAGAAGACATATGTGGACAGTCCTAATAGTAGTCAGGGATGTTGCCTGACCCCTCGCTGCAGGGGATTGTTTCTAGAAAGATGGTTTATGGCTGAGTGTTCCTCAGGAAAGCCAGGGAGGGTTCTGTGTAACCTCTGCTCAGGTGAGATGTTCACACAGCCGTGGGGATGCCTAGAGCTGGTGTTCCAGATACACTTCACATACACGGGCTAGACACATGGCTTTACTGTCACTGTTGATCAGATCTCGACACTGGAACCCAGTTCCTTGTCGGTGAAGGAAAAGGGAAAGAAACTCGGGCCAGAGTAACTTTAAACTTCGTTTGTTATAATTGTTTTAAAAATAAAGCTTCATATGTTTCAGGCTGGTCCTAAGCTCTGTGAGCTGTGAGGATGATCAGTGGATCAAGTTGCTGATCACTGAGTCTGATGTCCTGAGTTTGATCCCCAGGACCCACATGGTGGATGGAGAGGGCCAGCTCCATGTGCACGTCCACGAGCACACACACACACACACATGCACAGACACACACACATACACGAGTGTACACACACACACACACACACACACACACACACACACACACACGCACACGCACACACACACACAATGACCCTTCTCCCCCTAATGAGTGCTGGCTCCACAGGCATGCACTACCATCCCCAGTTTGGGGGCTTGACACCAGACCTGGTTTATGTAGTGCTGAGGATTAAACCCAGGCTTTGTGCACTCTAGGCCATCATTCTAGCAACTGAGTTACATCCCCAGCCAGCCACCGAATCTAACATTTTACACATAGAATCTCAAAGAAACAGATCTGTGTCCACAGACATGTGAAGCCAGGAACACACACACACACACACACACACACACACACACACACTGATGTCTTGAGGTGTCTCTCCTTCATGCAAGGCTCTGTGGAGGCCTCTGTGTCCTTTTAGGGAAAAGGATTGCTTCTCACCACACAGCCCTAGCTGTCCTGGAACTCCCCCTGCAGACCAGGCTGGCTTCGAACTCACAGATTCACCTCCCTCCTTTGTCTGAGTTTGGGTGTTAAAGGATATTTATAATGGGCAGGGGAGCACACAGTTCCACAGAGCAAGCATGGAGACAAACGGGATCACTTAGAGCTGTTCTCTCCTTCTGCCATGAATGTTCTAGGGACTGAACTCACATTGTCAGTCTTGGCTGCAAGCCCCTCTACTCACTGAGCGTTCCCCACAGCCCTCGTTCAGTTTATTATGACTCTCATGTGGTTGAGAGACCCTGCCTTAATGAGCTGGCCTTGAACTCCTGGTCCTCTTGCCTCTGCCTTTTGAGTGCTAGGATTACAGGCAACTGTCTTGATGCCCAGCCCAACACATCCACTGAGATATTTGGTGGCCGAGGGCTGTTCCCACTGCCCCCTGGTGGAACACCCACTGTGCCACCACTGTCCCTGCTTAACTGCCAATCCTGCTCTATCTTTCTGTCTCTATTAGCCAGTAATGTCATTTTCCTGGGATTCTCTGGTTTAGTTTGGTTTTTAAGACATGGTCTTTCTGTATAGCCCTGGCTGTCCTGGAACTTGCTCTGTAGACCAGGCTGGCCCCAAACTGGGAGATCTGCCTGCCTCTGCCTTCCTACTGCTGGGATTAAAGGTATCAGTCACCAATGCCTGACTGTCTTTGTAGTCCTTAAAAAGCAAATGTGGGCTGTGACTCAGAATGAGAGTTCTGATCCCAGACTTCATGGAAACGGCGGGGGTGGGGGGTGGGGAGGTGTTCCTCCTGTAAGTCTAGATCTCCTAGCCTTAGCTGAGTACTCTGGGTTTGATTGAGAGGCCCTACCTTAATGAGGAAGGCTGTGGAGGCTAACCTGGTACACTTGGGAAGAAGGTGCTTCGGATGAAGACTTGCCAACATCAGATTGGCTTGGGGTCATGTCTGTGAAGCATTTCCTTGATTCTGATTGGCCTAGAAGATGCCAGTCCTAAGCAGGTGGGACTGGGCTATATAAAAAGGCTGGCTGACCATGAGCCAAAGCTAGACGAGAAAAACCCATTCTGCTTCAGTTCCTGCCTTGATTTCCTAAACAATGGACTGTGACCTCAAAGTGTAAGCCAAATAGACCGTTTCCTCCCCAAGCTGGTTTTGGTCACAGGATTCTTTTTTTTTTTTTGGTCACAGGATTCTTAAAGAAGTGACTCCCTCCCCACTAAGATGGCTAGATTCAACCAGAGTCCCAAAGTCACTATGCTCCCCCAACCTCTAAGTGGACAGCAGATCTGACCTGACTTCAGAGAAGGCACAGACAAAAATCCACTTCCAGAAAGTTCTACAAATGCTTCTGCCCACTCCAAGTCTATCTAGTCAATGTGTGGGAGATCAGCCGTGTCCGGCCACTCACAGGAACTGCTGCGGGGCATGGTTCCCTGGCCATAGGAGGTCTGTCTTCATGGGATCAGGTATGTCTGCTTTTGAGAGCACATCACCTCAGGCCTGCTGACCATTCCCTCACAAAAAGATCGAGAAGGGTCACCGGACCCTCATCTGAGACTCCAGCCACCTTTTTCTGTATCTCTTGGTCATTTGTGTGCAATTCTGTCCTAATTTCACGTGGCCCGGGGTAGGGGGAGGTTAGAGTATGTTGGAGGGGAACAGAACTGAGTGGGGCTACATCTATGTGGATCTGAAGAGATCACTCTCCATGCTGGGTAACATTCCAGTCGGTCTGCTTTGGGGTCTCCTCACCATCCTGTTACACCTCAGCTCTATCAGACTGTTCATGTGACTTTCTGGGCAGCCTGGGGCTTTTCTCTTTCATTTTGACATTCCTATTCCATTTGTGTGTGTGTGTGTGTGTGTGTGTGTGTGTGTGTGTGTGTGAGAGAGAGAGAGAGAGAGAGAGAGAGAGAGAGAGAGAGAGAGAGAGAGAAATGTGTGTGTGTGTGTGTGTGTGTGCGCGCGCGCACATACCTGTGGAAGAAGCCAGGGGCCAACCTGAGGTAGTGTCCCTCACATTCACTCTTTTAAAAGTTGAAAGCAAATATTTTGAGAAGGGTCTCTTCCTTGCCTGGGACTTACATCCAAGCCTGGCTGGTCCCCAGGGCCCCTGTCTGTGTCTCCCCAGTTCTGTGATGATAAGCACACTGCCATCCCTGGGTTTGGCCTGCATATATGCCTAAGCACCATATGTGTACCTTGTGCCCTTCAGAGATCAGAAGCGGCTATTTAGCTCCCAAAACTGGAGCCAGATTGTGAGCTACCTCGTGGGTTTTGGGAATTGAACTCAGGACCTCTGGAAGAGCAGCCAGTGCTCTTAATACCTGGTTTCTGTTGTCGTTTTGGGGGTTCCCCCCACACACAAGTGAGATTTTATTGGTTGTGGGTCAGCACACAGACACTCCAATTCTTAACACATCACCCAAACTCTGCAGTCACATGTTGCTCCTTTTGAACTGTCACTTAGTGATGGTCTAGCCTCAAACCTGGCACGTTTCCCTTAAGACCTCATGTAGATCCCACCAGAACCCCGAGTAACAGTCAGATGCTGAGGATCTTCACTTCCACTGACTTCCACTTTTATGGCACACACAGTCCATACTCAGGCTTTCCATTGTTCACAGCACATTATCACAATGTTTAAGAAAAGTGGGTTTCTGCAACCACAGTCATCACAGCGCGGACAGGGTAAGGACTGGGGGTCTACTAGAAACAGGAGACCTGATAAAACTCAAAACATTCCATACATGGGCTAGAGAGATGGCTCGGCCATTAAGATCCTCAGCTAGACTCAGGACCAAAACAGAGAGAGTTCATTCCCTGGCACCCACTCTGTCTCTCCAGCAGACACCAATGCACAACTGAGACTCCAATGTGCAATGTAGTGTGCTTTGTATTGAAGAACATCAGACTAGCCACCCTGGGGCTGGAGAGATGGCTCCGTGGTTAAGAGCACTGGCTGCTCTTCCAGGGGACCCAGGTTCAATTTCTTTCTTCTTTTTTTTTTTTTTTAAAAAAAAAAACTTTATTTATTTATTTGCCTTGGTGTTTGCCTGGAACTGGAACTACAGACAGTTGTTAGCTGCCATGTGGGTGCTGGGAATCGAACCCGGGTCCTCTGGAAGAGCAGACGGCGCTCTTAACTGCTGAGCCATCTCTCCAGCCCCCCAGGTTCAATTTCAAGCACTCGGGAGACAGAGACAGGTGGATCTCTGTGAGTTCAAGGCCAGCCTGATCTACAGAGTGAGTTCCAGGACAGCCAGAACTACATGGAGAAACATCTAAAGACAACAACAACAAAAAAACAAATGCACAAATAAATGATAATTAGTTGATAAAATATTTACGTGGACTGTAGAAGGAGAAGATGGGACCCTCTCAGCCTGTCTGCTCCATGGCTCCCCTGCAGTTTCCTGACTGATGACACATCCTTTCTAGCATCTTTGTGTGTCCACCTTGTCAGGGGCTTGTCTGCTCATGGAGCTGCCTGGCCGCCCCTGGGCTGCTGCAACCTGTGTGTGTGTGTGTTTTTAAATATTTATTTTTAGTTTATGTGAATTGGTGTTTTGCCTGCATGTGTAACTGTGTAAGGGTGTCAGATCTTGGAATTACAGTTGTTAGCTGCCATGTGGATGCTGGGAATTGAACTCAGGACCTCTGGAAGAACAGCCAGTGCTCTTAACCCTGTGCTGACCCCCCTGTGTGGTTTTTAACATTGGTCCTGGGGATTAAACTCAGGTGCTCTGACTTCCTGTTCTGGGTTCTGCCATTCCTCAGCCTTTCAATCATCACTCAGAGCTGAGTGGACACTTGTCTTTGTGTGTTTTGTGATAGTCAGGTGTAGACCAAATGACTGCACTAGCCTGTGTACTGCACCCCACACGAGTCCGAGGGGGCCCTCAGCACCACCGCCTCCCACATTGATTGTCAATGTTTCTTCTCAAAGATGCTAGAAACTGAAATCCTCAAGAGGGAAACTCCTTTTAAATAATTAAAACACAACACTTTTCTTTTAAAAAGTACATTTACTAAGTGTTTATAGGTGTGTGCAGTGGCACATGTCTGCCATGGCGCACATGTGCAGCAAGATCGGGGGACAGCCTTCTGGAGTCAATGCTCTCCTACTGTCTTGTGCATGCTGAGAATTGAACTCAGGTCCTCCCCCAGGCCCATGTGCCATCTTGCAAGCCCCAGATACATTTTTCTCTGCTTTATAGTTTAGAATACACAGTATTCAGATTTGTTTAGACATGATCTGGGGGAGCCAGATGCTATGATCTGAAGACTCCCAAACATCCTGCAGTGAGGGTGAGGACCTGCCATCAGCTGGCCACACGAGTGAGCCCTTTTGGAAGGGGACATCCCTGACTGAGCCCTGCCAAGGCTGGACCAACCACAGCTTGATATAACTATACAAGCCAACAAAGCACTCCCAAGTTCCTGAGATAATAAATAATTGTTGATTTATGTTTTTATGTTTTAGGCAGTCTCCCCAGGGGTTGTCACACCAGAGAAGCGACAGTCTGTGTCTTCTCCATGATGACTTCACAACACAGCCCCTCTAATGTCCCCAGAGTCCCAACAGGCATGTAAGCATTATTTTTCTATTTATTTTATAGAGGAGACTGAAATTCAGACAGAGTCATGCCTCACCCGGGTCACACAGCCAACGATAGGGCTGGGATTCGAACCTAGCACTCTGAGTGTTGTCCACGCTTACCCAGATTGTCATTCTCTGTCCCTTGGTGTCACCATGTGTTCAGCTCTTCTTCCATAGCCCTACTGTGGCCACTGAAATGTGAGCAAATGTGCAGGATCTCATTCCTGGTGGGAACTCTGAGATGGCCATGATCCTTTCTCTGTTTATATTTAATGTGCTGGGTCTTCCTCAGCTCCTCAGAAGGAGTTCCTGAGCACACTATCATTCATCCTCTGGCCAGGACTCGAAGGGGCATGTGGTGTAAGAAAGTGCTCTGGCAGTTTGTGGGGCCTCTGGCAGTGGGACCAGAGTTTATCCCTGGTGCATGAACAGGCTTTTTGGAGCCCCTTTCCTATAGAGGGACACCTTGCTCAGCCTTGATACCGGGGAAGGGGCTTGGCCCTGCCTCAACCTGATATCTCAGACTTGGTTGACTCCCCATGGGAGGCTTCATCCTCTTTGAGGAGTGGGATGGGGGGAAGGTGGGGGGCAAGTGGGAGGGGGGAGGGAAAGGGAACTGTGGTTGGTATGTTAAAAAATAAACAAAAAAAACTCTTTTAAATAAAAGATGAAGAGAGAGAGAATGTGAGAGCACTCTGGGCCAGCGAGATGACGAGCAGGTAAAGGCACTAGCTGCCAAGCCTGCCAACCTGAGCTCCACCCTGGGATCCACATGGGGAAGGAAGGAGAGCTCTGACGCCTCTGGAATGCTCTCCCCTGACTGACGTGCACCATGGCTTGGACGCGCACACACAGAGAAACACACACAGAGTAAAAGCATAAGATAAAAATGCCTTGATTGTGTCAGGGTTCTCTAAGGGAACAATCCGACAGAATAAGTAGGAACGTGCGGTGTACCAGACTGCCTCTGCTTCCCCAGTGCTGGAGTTAAAGCCATGGACCACCAGGCCTGGCTTAACCCCTTTATAGGTTCTAATCCAGAATGAGGCGAGCTCCACTGGCTTAGCCTCTAGTAAGGCCTGGGGTAGATGGTGGCATGTCACAGCAGAAGCTCATGTGCCAGCAGATGGATCACCAAACAGAAGGTCAGAAAGAGGTCAGGCTGTCAGAGCTGCCGCACGGGCACCTCCCACAAGGGCCCACCTCCTAAAAATCTACATAGTGCAGAAATGTGCACTCATGATACAACTGAGCCTTAAGACAATTCTTCGTGTCTCTCATGGCCAAATTCTAAGTAACAAAACATTAAATACCATATTCTCTAGGTCTATGGAGTGGGTGAAGACGCCCGCGTATCTGATGTAGTCTGTTATATAACTGAGACACCTAAACAGCATGACTATTACATGGCAAGCCGACTGTGAGCTGCAGCGCTTTTCCTCCTAAAGACTGAAGCTTACATTGTAAGAACAGGCAATCCATAAATGGATATACAGTTTTTAAATAATGACTACAAGTATGATGATCAGATAAACATTAAACAAACATAAATGTATAGTGCAAAATGACATCAGTATCCTAAATATATATCATTATACAAAATACCTAAACAGAGGTATACAAAACATCTTAAACAGAAATAGAATATATATATTATGACCAGTATAATTATGTACTATGACTAGTATAATTAAACAGAGGCAGAAATTGCATAGTGGGAATGACAATAATATGCTTAGTATGCCTTAATGTGCGAAATATTCTTAACAGAGGTAGAACCATGTGTAAAATATGCCAATTACAGATTCAGAATTGTATCAATATACAAATTATCTTAGGCATATAAAATAATTTCAGAGTTAATTTTGTATCAATATAGAAATTATCTCAATCAGGCATATAAAATAATTTCACATTTGTATCAATATATAAGAATCTTATACCAGTGAAAATTGTCTATGGCTCATATTTGACTAATAATTGTTTACAGGTAGATACAATAATCTACTATGTCTGTCCTATATACTACTCTTTCTCTTCTTAAGAAGGGATTTCTGAGTTTATATTATTGTTCCACCCTCAACCAAAATATAACTTATACCATCCCTAGCAGAATGATAATTATCCATAACCCTTAGAGGGCAAAACTTATTGGGAGAGGGGTGTAGTTTTTCATAAGGTTGCTTCCTGCTGACTTGTGGGCGACGGTATCTCTGTGGAATCCTATAAAAACTAAGACAATGGTGTTAGGTCCTAATGGACTGACTATAAACATCTATAACCATTCTCAGAGTATTGGGTAAGGCCATCTGGAACTCTCGTTAAATGACAGGAAGGTCTCTAGAGAGCTGTCTTGCAACCGTCCTGAATAGTCTGCATTTCAAGAGCAATCATTGAGTGGTGTACACCAGTCTGTTTTTGTAAAGGATTAATATTTATTGAGGGGTATATAAACACTCACGATACAAACTGAACCTTAAGACAATTCTTGGAGAGTGGAGGTGTCCCACGCTGGGCTGCTGAGAATACCGGAACAAAAGAGGAAAGGAGGTCAGTGTGCCCGGGGTCTCAGTGGGGTCTGACCACGCCCCATTCAGGGTCCTGGTACTCCAGAGATACACCTCTAAGCTTCCCCAAATAATGCCTGAATTCCACTACACCCACATTGTTCCCAATAGGAGGGACTGGGGGAGGGGGACGGGATTCTTAAACCACAGCTGGAGGCTGGAGAGATTGCTCAGCGGTTAGGAGCACCTGATGCTCTTACAGAGGACCCTGGTCCGCAGCACCTGCATGGTGGCTCACAATCACCATTCACTGTAGTTCTGCTAAAACACAGACACACAGACAGACAGACAGACAGACACACACACACACACACACACACACACACACACTACAGCACCTACGTTCTCCCAGGAAAGAATGGGCTCCACATCAGGTTTTTAAATTCCTCTGGGAGATGAGGAATCGAGGTATTTGCCATGCCGAGTTCAGATTCCTCAGAACCCATGCAAATGCCAGATGAGCAGAGTGGCTGCCTGTTCTTCCAGCCTTCAAGGCAGAGATGAGGGGATCCCCAGAATGAACCGGCTGGTGAGGCTCGCCATATTAGTGAGCCGATTTGGCTGACACACCCTGCTACAGTGAATAAGGTGGAGGTGGTTGAGCCTGATGTCAAGCATGGGCCTCCATACACACAAGCACACAAAAATACACAAATGTGCACACCTGCCCACACACATGGAAACATGCACACACACACACACCACGCACACACACACACAAAAAAAAAAAAAAAAAGGAAAAAGAAAAACAAATTTGAAGAGCAGCAACAGAAGGAGGGTGTAGTCTCCCAAATACAGAAGTGGGGTGTGTTTGGGAGATTGGCCCATGCTGAGCCATGGCCTAGGGGGAGGTCTTGATGAACAGCACCTCTGCCCAGGCCCTGGGAGGCAACGCACAGACACTTGCTTCCAGAAGCCTGCTTCCCTCCCATAAGCATTTATTGGCTCTCCTTAAAGTTACTCCCCGTTTTTAAAGTAGGAATGGCTGGGACGGCAGGGTGAGGGCCGGGACCCCAAGTCCTGGGGACACTGCAGGCTGACTATGACTTTGCAGGCCTGAATCTGGACTTCCTCCTCAGGGTGGATGACCAGGGAAAGTAGTCTGTCCGCCAGTCTGGATTCGTCCCCAAAGAGGGCTTCATGCAGAGACTGCTCATTGTAGTGCCATTTCACTGCTCGGTAGTGGGGTGTATTCCGACCCTCACTCAGCCGCTCTGCAAATACCAGCACCTCGAACAGCAGACTCCCTGGTTGTGAGGTCTGGAAGAGGTTCAGGAAGTTGGAATGCACCTGTGGTGGGAGCATGAGAGAGCCTGTGAGCTCCAGCCCATTCGAAAATCTTCACTCTTGGTTTTCCATTGTCTTCACTCTCTGATAAACCTACATTTGCATTTCCCTTTCATTATCATTTTCCAGAGAAATTACATCATTGTCAGAGAACACGAGTGATTTTCTGAGATTAATTTTAAGACTCGGTGTATGAGGCTGAAGACATAGCTTAGCCATTAAGACCTCCAACTTCTCTTGGAGAGGACCAGTATTGGATTCTCCACACCAACAGGGATGGCTCACAATCCTCTGTAGCTCCAGTTCCAGGGGTTCTGGTGCCCTCTTCTGGCCCCCACAGGCACTGCACCCAGGTGATGCACAGACATACACGCAAACACCCGTGCACATTAAAAAATAATTAAAATAGATCTATCCAGTGAACATAATCCTCCCAACACTTACATCAGCATCCCATCAGCCCTTCTCCATCTTTTTTTACCTGACAGTTGAGAATGTCATAGAGAAGATCGCTCTTCTGCGCCAGGTAACTTAGCAGGCGGACGGCTTGTACCTGAATAAGGAACAGCGGGAGAGGGCCGGTGGGTCTGGGCCTCTGCAGGGGTGGCTTGAACCTCTGCTCTTCCCTCTAGACGCTGTTCCAGGATTGTTGGGGGTGGAGCCACGGCCCTGATGGGCAGGCACCTGTGACAGGATACAGTCTGACTGCATGATCTCCATCAAGGCAGGCATGACTCGCCGCAGCTGCGGGTGCACGTAGTCGGGGAGCGGGAGGTTGTTGAGGAGACGAAGGCCAGCTACATGCAGCTCTGTGTCCCAGATGGTAGAAATCAGTTCCAGCACCTTGATGGAATATTCCTGGGGTGGAAAGACAGGTCTGCTCTCATATGGTGATCTCCCTGACACACTACACTCCACCTCGCCCTTCACTGACAACCCCCTCCAAGGACCCGGTCGCCAATCACAAGCCCAAGGTGGCCCTACAGCAGTGAGGGGAAGTCTCTAAGAAAGCAAGCATTCCCTACCCATCCCGCTGCCTGCTAAGAGTGGAGGGCAGGGCTTCAGAAAGAAGGAAGAACAGGGGCAGGAACATGGGGAGGAAGGGTCTGAAGCTTCCTTTTAAATGGCTGAGGTTAGGGCAAGGAGGCATGGCCAACGTCATACTTTTTGCTTAAAGTTTCAAAGAAGGAGAAACAGGGTGGTCTGGTTGAGAAAATGAAGTAGATAGGTTAGACGCCCTCTAACAGGTCTGGTAGTGTATCTGGTAGCAGCTGGCCACAAGGAAGCAGGGGACTCTTCCTGCTAAGCTGAGGGACCTGGAAAGGACTTCTATGTAGAAAAGGCTCAGCCTTCATAATGCAGAGCAACAGTCCTGTGAGCGCTGTGCAACAGGCAGGGCTGCAGCTCCCTGGGGGAACTGAACTCTGCAGGGCTGAGCCCCAGGCTCTCTTACAGAAACTGCTTGCAGGTTACCGGAGAGAAGCAAAGCTTGGGGCAGCAGAAAAAGCCAAGGTGCTCGATGGGTGGGGGGTGGCCGCACTAAGTGAAGACCTCAGAACTTCATTGTTTGCAAAATAGTCTCACTCTAGTGTTGTAGAATATTATTGTAAGGTGCGATACTTTTGTTTATGTTGCATCTGTTTAGCTTCGTAAAACTGTGTTACTGTGCCTGTCTAAAACACCTGATGGTCTCTAATAAAGACCTGAACAGCCGATAGTGAGGCAGGAGAATGGACAGGGGGATCTGGCAAGCAGAGAGAAGGTATAGAAGAGGAAATCTGGGAGAAAGAGGGAGATGAAGAAGGAAGAGGACACCAGCCACACAGCCACCCAAACACACAGCCACACAGTCACTCAGCCACACAGCCACACAATCACACAGCCACACAGCCACCCAGCCACCCAGCCACACTGTCACACAGCCACACAG
>PVIH01004935.1:0-131768 GCA_004025045.1 Sigmodon hispidus | reverse complement strand
GGATGGAAAAAAAAATTCAGAGGGAAAGCTGAACACAAAGAAAATATATGTGTAGTAATCTTATTTGCATTTCCACCCTTGATAAGCCATGCTTATGATTATTATCCTCTGTATAGTTATTGTTAACTCTTCGGCATTTTTAAATTCTTTTTACTGTTTTTTTGATAAATACAAAATAAAGAAGGAAAAAAAAAAAAGACCCCATCTCAAAAAAGGTTTATAAATCACTATTTGGTAATTTGCTCTTGTATATTCATGTTTATAAGGCAAATTTTAATTTACTTTTCAATTTTTTATCTTAGAAAAAATTTATATTATTGCTGTATGTTTAGAATGGCTGAGAACTCCTAACACTGTGGCTGAAGGGACACTAGCCCACTCAAGCCCGTGGCTCTAGCAGGCCATGCTTGTCCCTAATCTCTCTGCTTTTTCTGACACTAACCCTCATGGTCCATTCCCTTGATTGCCCAATCCCTCCTCCGGAAGCTGACTATCAGGCTCCAGCTATGAAAATATTGAATTCCAGTAATCAAAAGGCCCCTTTGGCTCACCTAATTAACATGCCCAATTAAAATTAAACACCTCATCTTAATCCTGGGTTTCACCTTGTACCTCTATACACTTCCATTTTCCTATTTGCCACATCTGTGTTCCCTCTATCCAAAGGCCATCCTTTGCCCTTTGGGACAAATATCCCTTCCTCCCTTTCCAGGGTTCTCTTCCTTTGTCCCCTGTCTTTGTCCCTTATCCCTGCCCTCTGTGCCTCTGGGGCAAATAAATCTTTGTGCTGAGAACTTGGTCTGAGAGCTTGGCTTTGGGGGTCCTGCGTGACACTCTCCTTTCAGTGGCTTCATCTTGAACAGAAGTTGTGGATTATGTTCTAACTTGACGCCTTTGTGAGTGGTACCTAGTTAACCACTATCAACACAACTTCCAAACCAGAAACCTCTGCTGCCATGGAACGGCTTTGGCCTGTTCCTTAGCTAGGAGCAAAAGAGGCTCACATATCCTCGGGCTCTGCTTCCTGTTTCCAGGTTAAAAAAATGCCCATGACCAGCACAACATAAACAGATGTTGACAATGGACTTTCTTAAGGCCGAATGCTGGGCACAGGTCATTCTCCTTCAGTGATGCTGAGATGGTCTTTTGGTCTTTGTCCTGTAAGCAGGATAGGAGGAAAACACTCGAGAGACACAATGATCTTTCCACTTCCATTGCAAAGACTCCTACCTGCAAAGCTCACCTACTGGTCAGTATATCTTGTCAAGATCAGTTCTCCTTTTTCCTGAAGTGGAAGAAGTGATGTAAGGAAGCCTGGGACCCTTTCTTAAGACCAATGCCATCAATCTTTCAACACAGTTCTACCATTTTATAACTTTGACTAATACTGGGAACACTGAGGTCACACTTTTTTTTTCCTACATTGTCAATCCATTTAACCTTCTTGTGGACTATTGAACTTTACTGATTGCCATGAGCTGTAAATCTGTATTTAAGCCTCAGCCATCACTTACTCGTTAACTAACTGGAGGTTTTGCACAGTAATCTTGAAAAATATATTGGTTATTGTCCATGGAAATGTACTGAGTGCCACCACCATCCTCTAGAACCTGTACAAAGGGGCTCAGGGGTGATATCCTAACAGGTGCTTACTGCAGCAGCCAGTGCCTGAGCTTCTCTCCCAGACCAAGAAGCATATACAATCTCTCTTTCTCTTTCTCCCTCAACCCCTCCCCAGACAGGGTTTCTCTGTACAGCCTTAGCTGTCCTGGAATTTGCTCTGGAAACCAAGCTGGCCTCAACTCTAATTCACAGATATCTACCTGCCTCTGCCTCCTGAGTGCTAGGATTTAAGGCATGTGCCGCCACCACCTGTTCTACAATCTTTTTAAGGCTTAGTCTTGCCTCCACTCCTGACTAGATTTATTATGTTGAACTCCACCTAGGGAGTTAACTCTGTGGCACAATATATTAAGGGTTTTTGCTTTGTTGGTTGTTTGGGTTTTGTTGTTTATTTATTTAGTTGGTTGGCTTTTTGATTGTTTTGTTTCCCCATTAACACCATTCTATGGAGGAAAGAGTCTCAAGTGGCCTGCTTCCTGTGTCTTCCCATGGTACCTTTATCAATGGAACATCTTTCCCTAGTAGGATCCAAAACACACTGTCTTCACTTTTCTCCATGCAGGTGGGTTACAGACAAACTGCTTGTAATATAATTCTCTGGCCATACATCTGACATTCCTAAAGTTGACATTTTAGCTCTAATTTTATACTTAATTGTTAAAGTTATTCATTTCTGTAAATTCTAGACAGAGAGAAATTTATACATACCTTGGCCCTTCACTTTTTCTCAATTATCAATAACACGGACGCCAATTTAGTAACTTTGGGTAAAAGTGAGGAGTGTGTAGTCAGATGAACACGAAAAGCCTGAAGGGCAGTGTGCCCCGGCTAAAGCAGGGCTGGCCAGGGAGCATGCTTGCTTCTTAGATCCTGATGGAAAGAATGACAGATAAAAGCTGGTCTGAACATTACTGTGTCTTTTGTTGTTAAAACAAGGCTGAGTATTTGACAGTGTAAACTTCATTAACTGAGGATAAACAAGAACAAAAAGATAGGAATCATGATACTTTTTACATTTAAAATGACACTAGCAGCAGATGTATTTGCTGAGCCTTACATCAAAGGCCCTAACTACAGCTGTCAAATATGACAATGAACTTCGTCCTACATTGTCATTTTGTAATGCATTTATTTATGTGCCAAAGGTACAGAGATGACTACTTTTTTACAGGCAAAGTCACATGGCATCAGAAAATGTTTTTTTTTTATTTCTGCCAATTAAATTTTTCCATAATTTTGCTATCCATGATATCACAATATACTATCATAAAAATGAGCAGAAAACTAATTACTGAACATATTCAGGTCTCTTCAAGCAGAACTCAGAAGAAAAGATTTCAAAATTCTATTCAGATAAAATGTTCATCTTCTCAGAAAGTCCTATTTAAGTGGGTTTTGAAGCAGAAGCATATTACTCAAAATGAAAGTAGCCATAATTAATATCATTTGAGGAACAATGCACTATACTTCAGCTCATAAAATACCTTCTGAAGACTCTTAAAGGAACAGACTGTTTCACCTGCCTTCAAAGGGAAGCCTATTTTACACAAGCCCAAAATATGGGGGAGGGGACAACAAACATGTCTATTAATAGGGAGGCAGGTGGCACTGATTAAGAGAAACCAGTGGAAGATTATCATTTGGCAGTAATTTCACAAGTACATGCCTGGGGTTAATCTAGTCTGGAACACGCTCTCTGAGAGTAATGCAAACTTTTATAATTAGGGAGTATTGAAGATGAAAACTTAGAAGCCTAATCACATTGTCCTATATACAAAGCACACAGGTATTTTTGCACCTGAGTTCCTCTCAGATTGTAGGCACCTTTACTCACCATCTTCCAAGCCATAAGACCAGGAGAGGGAACTGGTCCTGGTGTTTAGCAAGCTGTTATATTGTATATGTGTGTGTTGTATGTGTGTAATATATACACATATGTATATATTTATGTATATATTTTCTAATATATTATAAAAGCATATATGCATACATATATGACCAATAGAAATGGCTAAATAATAAATACTGATTGGTAATGCCTTTAATAAGAATTCATAGGAAATGAGTGTTGGATTATAGCAGTCTTTCTCTGAACACGGTGTACTTACTGGAATCATATTGACATAATTTCACATAAATAATCAATTAAGCAAGTTTGGGAAACAACCTCACACTGCTATTCATTTTCAGCATCATATGTTCTCCTTACATAGGAAAGGGAAAGGCACTGGGTGCAGAGGAGTAGTCTGGGACAGCTTACAATTCACTTGTGTAATGTATAAGTAAGATTATCTTCAGGAGTTTAGAAAATATCACATTTGACCATAAAGTGGCTTTAAAGAGCAAACAGGCAAAACTTCCTCATTGTGCTTTTCTTTCCTAAGATTCACTCTTTATGGCAGTGTGTTCTAGCTCCAATCTGATTGTCAAGAGTAACAACCAAGGGTTCTTGAAAAATTTTGACACTTAAACCTGGCCCCAACGAGGTTTTAATTAAATAAGAAATAATGATAGCCAACCACCTTACAGACTGAACTGTCAACTTGAATGATCTCTCTTTAAGCTGAAAACTGTCCATGAATCTGAAAATATTATATTCAGTATATTTAAAGAAGTCATGGAGAAAAGATAGTAATTATGCAGCTCTAATTCACTACATTAAAATTATCAGTCACTGTATGAAGAGTCTTGAGCATAATTTGTGGTGAACCCACGTACTTCATACAGTAGAACTAGAAACACAGAGTTATAGGATATGTACACATTCAATTTAGTACCTATTGTAAGGGAATATGGAGATTGTCCAGTAGGTACAACAGTTGTCACATAAGTGTAAGGAACTGAATTTTGGTCCCTGAATTCACAGAAGACTCAAACACCACAGGTAGCATTGGTCTGGCTCTGTAATCCCTGAGGGGAGAGGCAGAAACAGAAGGCTCCCTAGAAATTCATGAGACAAACCAGTGTGGTTTGCAAAGTGATGAACAGTTGGAAAAGTGTCTCTAACAAGGTGAGAGGCAAGGACCAGCACCCAGGGTGATCTCTGATTGCTATCTAAGGGCTGTGCCATGTTCATGCATGCAGACATGAAAACACACAAATACACACAAAGATTTTAAAAACAGATACTACAAAACTATTCTTAATTAGAGTAATATACATACCCCCTAGCAAAGAGAGCATTCTTCCTGCTCCATATTTGCCAAAGCTTGGTGTACCCTGTCTCTTTCAAGGCAGAAATGAAGTGTTGTCATACTGTGGTCATAATTTATATCTTACTAAGGATATTTAAGCTCTTAGACATATGTAGTGGCTTCCAAGAGGCCCAGAGAGCCGTTCATTCTCAGCCAGTACAAATTGATGATAACCAATGTCTTAAAACATGTGTTCCTAAGCATAAGCCAACCTTGTGGTGATATACTACATATTTAAATATAAAACCTTAAATATTCACAGACAACACAAACAGCAAAACCTAGGCACACAGCTCAGGAATTTCTTGATCCTTGAGTACAAGGACAAACAGCTGGGATTCAATGGCACACACCTTTAATCCCAGCACAGGGAAATCCTGGGAGTGTTGACCTATGCTCTCAATTTTATAACTCCAGAGACAGAACTTTCTGTGTTTCTGTGAGTTCAAGGCTGAGTACCAAATAGAATAGTTCCTGCCTTTAATCATAACTAATCGTAAACTGGAAGGGTGTTTAAGGTGGCTTACCAGCCAGAGCAACACGTGACCAGAGGAGTAAGTACCAGCTGGTTAGGCTTTCTGTTCTGAGTTAGCCTCCAGCTTGAGGCAGAGCAGCCACATGTGTTTACATTTCACTTTTTTTCTGGTAAGTTTTTGAGACAATGCCCTCTTTCTCCTAGTTGGTTATGAGTTCTTTCTCTTTCTGGACCTCTACTTGGGCTGCTATCACACTTCACAAACATTTGAATCATCACTTACTGGTGAGTACATCAGATTGTTTTAAAAAGGGAGAAAATTGTTTAAGGTAATGGAGAGTGCTTGGTCTTTCTGTGATGTTTCTCTAGATGATTTGATATTAGAAACAGTAAAGGTAATGATAAATAAAGTAGATGGGATTAGCATCATGCTGCTTATTATGAATATTTTTTGTTTGACTTCTGTTTTATCATTGATGAAGTCAATTAATGTGAATGCCAAGGAAAAATCTTTAAAAGGTCTATTAAAAGATATTCAAACACAGAGAAATATAAAGAACAGACCTCAGCAATGTCATCTAAGGCTACAGAAAAACAGCCTAAGGTTACCAGACAGCCAACACTAATATACCCAGTAACCTTTAAAAAAAAATGACAAAATGATAAACATATTACAGAAGCTAAGTGGGCTCTGGTACAAATGCTAGAACTAAGAAGAGTCAAAGAGGCAATTTGCATTCACCATTTGTAAAACAAATGTTAAATTTATGGTCCTCATGTAACTGGATCAGCCCTAACAACTGGTTAGATATGGTTACTGTTGTTTTGGAAGCAGGCCCACTTTTACAGTGGAAAGCATGGTGGAAGGAGAAGCCTAAAACAATAGAACAAAGAAGCAGAGCCAGGGGCACAGAAGCCTCCCAAGAGCAACTTCTTGGGGAAAGGCATTATGCTGATATTGAAAGGTAATCCCTATATGATGAACACACTATGTATTTATGCCACCTGGTGGCACTAAATGCTTGGGATTGGATAGAAGAAGTAGGAAAAAAAAAACCGAATGCCACAAAAATAATTCAAAGCCCAAAGGAAACTTTTACAAACTTTTTTCAGAGATGATCTTCTGCAATAAATAGGATGGTACCAGATTTGGAAGCAGGATGAATAATAATCGAATTCCTGGCTTTTGAGAATGCTAATACACAATGCAAAGAAAAAAAAAGATCATTAAAATCAAGTTCAGCATCCTTAGAGAATTGGATTTGTGAAACAGTTAATGCAGATTCTAATAAAGGTGATGATAATTGGGTAGGAGAGGTCATTTCTAGAGGTATAAGAAAAAGGCAGAATGTTAAATTCTGTAATTGTGAAAGACAAGGTTATATGCAAAAAAAGAAACTGTGCCTTTGTTAGGAATAATCCCAAGAGAACAGCCATCCCTCCTGGAGTATGCAGGAGGTGTGGAAAAGGTAGGCATTAGACTAATGAATGTCAGTCAACAAGGGATAGACAAGGTAACCTTCTGCCTTCAGGAAATGCCCAAAGGGGACTTCCAAAAGTCCCAATCTCCAATCAGTGCAATCTTACCCTGCTATCATGGAGGATACACCTCCTCAAAACAATTAAATAAATTAAAACCTATTTAAAAAAAATACTATGCTGAATGATAGAAAATCTATAGAAAAAGGAAAAACTCAGGAAAAATTATAAAAAGAATATTTGGCAAATTTCTATTAATGAACAAAGGCCAAAATTAAAAGTACAAATAAATGATGTTATTATTATATTATATTATATATAATATAATATATTATTATATTATGTATTATTGAAGGTTTATTGGTCACAGGGGTGGATATATAAAAAATTTCACCAGAGTCAACACATCCAAGTTGGCCCCTTCAAGAGGTAAATGGTCAGTTTTGAGGAATTGGGTCATTATCCCAAGTAAAACAAAGTGCAAAATGGCTTAAGTGTATAGGACCAGAAGGACAGATAAGAATATTAAAGCCATATGTGGCTAACTTTGCTATAAAGTTATGGGAAAAAGATTTACTACAATGGAACACACAGATCAACATTCCCCCAAGCACAGAAATAAATCATAAACTAACATATTTCTCAGAGAAATATTAGAAGGTACTATGAGAAACAGTCACTAACTATCCAGGCTGTACAAGGCACAACAGCTGTTGATCTTTCAAAGACACTCACAGTGCTGCCTTTAAAATGCCTAACAGATAAGCCTTTATGGATCAATCAATGGCTGTTAACAAAAGAGAAATTGCAGGCCTTAGAGCAGCTGGTGTAATAGCAGTTAAATGTTCAGCATATAGAAGAATCAATGAGCCCTTGGAATTCTCCAGTATTTGTCATTAAAGAGAAATCTGGAAAGTGGAGGATGGTAACAGATTTAAGGGTGATAAGCAAGGTGATCCAGCTAGTGGGCTCTCTACAGTATAAAATTCCTTTGCCTTCTCTTTTACCAAAAGAAAGGCCTATTATAGTTAGCAATTTAAAAGACTGGTTTTTTATAATAGCTTTAAAAGATTAAGACAAAGAAAATTTTGCCTTTACAATGTCCACTTATAATAATTCTCAACCTGTAAAGAGATATCAGTGGAGGGTTCTTCCTCAAGGAATGCTGACTAGCCCTGTGCAATGTTAGTATTTTGTGCAAAAGGCAGTAGAAAAAATATGTAACAAATTCTCACAATTCATAGTTTCTCCTTACATGGACAACATCCTGTTTGCTGATTCAATGTTGGTACCTTAGAAAAATGTTTGAGAAGTGAAAAAAATTTGCCTGATTGGGGATTACAAATAGCCCCTGAAAAAGTACCAAGAGAAGATTCTATTAATTATTTAGATTACAAAATAGGCCAACAAAAAACTAGACCTCAAAAGGTACAAATCAGGAGAGATAGACTGAAGACACTAAATGATTTTCAAAGATTACTAGGAGACATTGCCAATTTATGACCCACTATTGCAATAAAAAAATAATGAACTGGATAATTTGCTCAAAACCTTAAATGGTGACAAGGACTTGAACAGCCTGAGAGAATTGTCACCTGGAGCTGAGAGAGAATTGGCTTTGGTAGAAAAGAAATTACAGAATGCACATGTGGATTGTGTGGATCCAGACCTTAATTGCATCCTAGTCACCTTGTACTTTAAGCACTTTCCTACAGGAATTTTAATGCAAAGGGAAAATGTTATATTGGAATGGCTATTTCTGTCACATAAACAGAGTAAAAAAATAGAGACATATGTGGAAAAGATTTCTGAATTGATTTTTAAAGGAAAATTAAGACTTCATCAATTAACAGGAATGGACTCAGAAGAAATTGTTGTACCTTTAACTAATTAAGAAATTAATTAATTATAGATAGAAAGTGAACTTTGGCAAAGAGCCTGCAATAATTTTTTGAGAGATATTAACAACAAATTTTCTCAAAGCAAAAGAATTGAATTTTTAATGAAAACTAATTGGATTCTTCCTCGTGTTATATGAGATAAACCAAACTCTGGAGCCCACACATTTTATACCGATGCAAATAAATTAGGAAAGGTAAGTTACAAATCAGAAAATGTAAGTGAAGTGGCTCAAAGCCCTAATAATTCTGTCTAAAAGTCAAAATTATATGCTATTGTGATGGTATTCATGGATTTTACTGAAACTCTCAACATAGTCACTGACTCTCAGTATACAGAAAGAGTTGTTTTGCACATTGAAACTGCTGATTTTATTAATGATGAGCCAGAATTAACTTCATTATTTATTCTATTATAAGAAATAATCAGGACTAGGATCATCCCTTGTATGTAACACACATTCAATCCCATACGGATCTGCCAGGTTCTTTAGTGCAAAGTAATGATGAAATTGATAAATTATTAATAGGATATGTGCTAGAGGCATCAGAGTTTCATTAAAAACATCACATCAATAGCAAAAGATTAAAAAAAGATTTCTCCATTATTTGGCAACAAGCCAAAGAAATTGTAAAAAGATGTCCCACTTGTTCCTTCTATAACCAAACTCCATTACCAGCAGGGAGTAACCCTAAAAGTATACATAGAAATGAAATCTGGCAGATGGATGCATTTTATTTTACAGAATTTGGAAAATTAAGATATGTACATCATACAATAGATTTACTTTCAGGATTTTAATGGGCAACTGCTTTGAGTTCAGAAAAGGCTGATTCTGTAATCACACATTTGCTCGAAGTTATGGCCATCACGAGAATACCTGTAAAGATTAAGACAGACAATGCTCCAGCATATGTCTCTAGTAAAATGAAACAATTTTTTGCTTATTATAATATAAAGCATAGTACAGGAATACCACATAATCCTACAGGGCAAGCAGTCATATAGAGATCAAATTGAACTCAAAGGAGATGCTAAATAAACAGAAAGAAGTAACAAAACCCCCTAGAAATAGACTACATAATACTTTATTAACTTTGAATTTTCTCAATGCTAATAAGAAAGGAACAACAGCTGCTGAAAAGCATTGGACTATAGAAAAATGGCTGAGCTAAATCAGCCTGTCTATTTCAAAGATGTACCAATCGCAGAATGGAAGCCAGGCTATGTGCTACATTGGGGAAGGAGTTTTGCTTTTGTTTTCACAGGTGAAGGAATATCCTCCTGAGTGAGGTCTCACAAACCCAGAAGGATAAACAGGGGATGTACTCATTCATTAGTGGACTTTAAACAAAAGTATTCTTATTTCTTTGAAAGATTATGGGTGAATAAAGTGGTTTAAAGCATGCACACACACACACAATCTTCTGGTTTGACTGTGGAAGGGTTGCTTAGCAGGAATTTGTGGTGACCATAGTGCATCTGTGGGCATTAGCTGTGCTTTCTTCATCTGTAGCTGAGCCTAACCTGGCTTGAGGTGCCTTAGATTTTATTTTTTTATGTTCCATGTATTTTAGAGAAAAGAGACACAGAGAACAGTTATTTTTGTTGATATGCTTACATAAGAACAAACTAACTACAACTATTGTTACATTTGAAGCTGTGTTTATCAAGTTTCTCCCTTTAAAATATCCTCAATGCTGTATTTTTTAAAAGAAATTTCAATACAAATGTGCTTCTTAGGTGTCAGAATATGGCCACATGACACACTAAATTCTAGCCTATGTGGGGCAGAAGCAAGAAATTAAAACAGACAATCCATTTTTACAGAAACTGTATATAGAATTGTTTTCTCATTCATGCGACTTTTTTTCTTAAAAAAAGTTAAACATGTGAAGCCCAAATGCACAAGACATTTTCAATATTTTACTAATTCTTCTGGTCTTCTTCATATCTGTTCACATTTCCCACATACATATGTGCTAGGACAAGTATATAAAAGAAGGCTGATTGCCAGACAATGAGATAATTTTAGAGAAATAAGTGACCAGACACACATTTTTTTTTAACTAGCTGCACAAGTATTCCTGGAGTGTGGCAGAGGCCTTGTAATCACTAACTCATGAAAAAAAAATAAAAGTAAATGCATATAACTCAACAAGAGAAAATGCTTCATCCATCACGTTACACATTGAAGACTGAGTTCAAATACCACACACACCTGTTAGTGACCTGGGCATCTGCTCTAAGGTCGTGTGACAGACAGGATTCCACAAGACATCTCTCAGACCTAATGTCCTGGTCCCCTGTTGCTTACACTCCCACAACTGGCTTATCTGTCCCACTGTACCAGTGATTGTTTCTCTACAAAAGGTCTGCTTTTTGTTTAAAATAGCATTATTGTGCCTGATCATTAAATACACCAAGAAGAAGGAAACTAGTCTATGCTACCTTTCCTTTGTTTGTAGAAAGAAAAGAAATGGTTTCTGTGTCTCCTCAGTCCATAGGACAGACAGAAGGCTTGCTTTCTCTCTGCTTTACTCTTGAAGGTCTCTTTTCAAAAGAGTTGACTATTGTTTGTTCGTTCAGTGGATATGCTCCTTAGGAAAAGGCAAAGTTATCTGTCACTGTGACATAACCTGTGTATGGTTTGGAAGTTGGCTGAAGTCACACCTGAGATGGGTTGTACCCTCCTGGGAAGCAAGCCAAGATGTCCTCTCCTCTGGCTGGGAAAGCAATACACATGATGCTAATCATCAACCTACAGACAGTGTCTGTTTTGTGCTACACCTCTGTGTGTGATCTTCCATTAGGAGACTTAGGAAAAACTCCTATGTGCTTCAGCAGTTCTTCTGTTGCAGAGGATACAATGAAGACCACCTCCTCAATGAACAGGGTATGTTTGAGCCTTGGCAGTCCCGATGCCAGGAAGGAGAAGGCTTGCCACAGTGCTCTTCTCTGGCTCTGGTAAACAATAGCAGGTTCTAGAACTGTGCTTTCTTAATAGCTAATATCCTTCTGTTGTCAATAGTGTTACTTTTTCCTCTTTACTAAATTAGGTAAATATATCATGTTTAAGCCTTGTAGTAGTTACTTTATTTTTATCACTCATAGGTAAAAGTTGGAATCACATAGTCTCACTTAAAATTTTTCAGAATTTGCCTGAGAGATTTGTACCTCTTATGTGTACTTAACAATAATGTGCCTCATATTTAGTGTTAATGCCATAATTTTGAGAATTCAATTTTCTTTCTGTAATGTGGTATTATATGGACTTATAATAATTTTAAGTTGTAAATGAAATAATTTATTTATATGAAAAAAATTATGGGTACCATCAAAATTGACAAAGAATCAATTTGAACCAAAAAAACTTCATGAAAATAAGAATTAATGGCCCGTCCACCCACACTACAATTCTTTAAGTTGTAAGGAAAAACAAAACGTTGGGGCAGATTTTTGTTTTTGTCTGTACAGAAAACCAGAAATACCAGTCTTCAAGAAGTTAAAAGACCTTGGACATCTAGACATCTACAACAGAGGGGAGGCTATCCAAAAACATTCAAAAGCAAAAGAATATCAGATCTATGTGTACCAATATATTCTACATGGTAAAATATTTCTTCTTTAACCTCTATTCTTATTTACAAGAAAAGTTGAAGTCCCAGTTTAATTATAAATTAAAACTGACTTTAGAGTTGGAATGTGGCTCTCTCCTTCTCTAAATCCAAGCATACTTATTAAAGGAAAATGCAAAATCTCTGTATCATATCAGAAGAGCCAACTGATATGGGACAAAAGAATAACTAAAAAAAAAAAAAAGACTGTCCTATTGTTACTAATTCTATTCTGAATAAATATGTATGTTATTTAGTTCCTGTATATTGTGTTGGGTTTCAGTCTCTTATTAGTTTTCAGCAGTGATCCAAAACAATGCCTAATTGCAAACTAGAAGTATTCAAAAGTAAGGTTGGCCCCCACAATGATGATTTCACATAGACTATGACAAAGCCACCAGGCTGACAAACACCAGCCAAAGATCAGATTTGGACTACAAACTACTCAGGACAATTTTGAAGTGGCTAGCTGAGATGAACCAGCTTCACAGACTGCTCTAGGTAGGACTTGAGACAAGCCATGCACATTCATTTTATGTAGAGACTGGATAATAAATGATACAGCTACATATTTCAGGACTTGATCATTAATAACACTTTTCTTTCCAGGATCCCCTAAAGATGCTATTGCCCCCCAGACAGCAGGAAGTAAATTTAAGAACATGGTGCCCACATTCCCAAGAAGTGGGGTGGGTAGGTTTTGGTCTTTCAGTAGGTTATGGATGATTGTCATTGTTTAGGGTAATTGGTTAAAAATTGTTATTGGTTATGGTTAGAAAAAAGCTAAACAAGAGAGATTAGATTTAGGGTTCTAATTTTTTTTTAAAAAAAAGAAAGGAAAAAAGAAATACAGATAGGATAGGCTACAAGGATAGATTATTGAATCTACTTTTAAAAAAGAAATTACTAGCTTTAAATATTTTACACTTTGTATATTGTATACAAATTGTCACCATACATATATCCATTTGTTCAAGGTATTATACTTATACAGTTCATCTAACAATATCATACAAATTGCTAGTCCATGAAAGTTATTATTACCAAATAATTAGGATATAAAGAAATGTAAGTTAGTAGTTAGACATTACAATCAAACTTATAGTCATATGAGATATGTCTTCAACATCAGATATATTTTAGATGAACATGTCTTCTTCAAAACCTTTAGAGCTTCATAGAATTGGCATCTAAGATATTTTAAAAACATAGGTTTTTATTATTTTTTTTGACAATGAGACATAGGCTCCTGGCAGTACCAATCTACTTCAGAGAAGATTATGAACATCAAGGAAACTCTGCCATATGAATTGATCTTTTTGTGATAAAAGTTAGCCACTCAGAAAGACAATACTCTTGCCTTGACTGCAGACAATATTATATTCAAAATGGACAAGCAGGAGAAACATATAAAAAAATTGTTGAATATGAAAAATTGTAAATGTCATCCATCATATAAACAAACTGAAGGAAAAAAACCACATAATCATCTTCTTAGATACTGAAAAAGCCTTTGACAAAATCCATCACTCCATTATGATAAAAGTCCTAGAGAGATCAGGAATACAAGGAAAATATCTAAATATAATAAAGGCAATTTACAAGAAGCTGAAAGCCAACATCAAACTAAATGGAGAAAAACTCAAAGCAATTCCACTAAAATCAGTAACTAGACAAGTATGTCCTCTCTCCCCTTATCTATTCAATAGAGTTCTCCAAGTTTTAGCTAATAAGAGAACGTAAGGAGATTAAGAGGAAAAAAAAGTGAAACTCTCTCTATTTGCAAATGATATGGTTGTATACATAAGTGACCCACAGAATTCTACCAGGGAACTCCTATAGCTGATAAACACCTTCAGTAATGTAGCAGGATACAAGATTAACTCAAAGAAATCAGTAGCCCTCCTATACACTAAAGATAATAGTTGCAAATAGTATTGAATACCTTGGAGTAACTATAACCAAACAAGTAACAGATCTATTAGACAAAAACTTCAAATCGCTGAAGAAAGAAATTGAAGAGGCTATCAGAAAATGGAAAGATCTCCCATGTTCCTGGACAGGTAGGATCAACATAGTAAAAAATGGCAATTCTACCAAAAACAATCTATAGATTCAATGCACTGCCCATCAAAATCACAACTCAATTTTTTACAGACCTTGAAACAACAATAATCAAATTCATTTGGAATTACAGGAAAGCCAGAATTGCCAAAACAATTTTGATCAACAAAAGAACCTCAGGAGACATCACGATCCCCGACTTCAAGTTATACTCTAGTGCTACAGTAATAAAAACAGCCTGGTACTGGCATAAAAACAGACTTGTGGATCAATGGAATCGAATTGAAGATCCCAACATTAACCCAAAAACCTATGAACACCTGATCTTTGACAAAGAGGCCTAAAATATTCAATGGAAAAAGATAGTATCTTTAACAAATGGTGTTGCCATAGCTGGATGGTAGTATATAGAAAAATGCAAATAGATCCAAGCCTGTCACCCTGCACAAAACTCAAATCCAAGTGGATAAAATACCTCAACATAAACCCAGCCACACTGAACGCGATAGAAAAGAAAGTGGGAATTGGCACAGGTGACTACTTCCTAAATATAACACCAGTGGTACAGACACTAAGAACAACAATCAATAAGTGGAGCCTCCTGAAACTGAGAAACCTCTATAAAGTCAAGGATGCAGTCAATAAGACAAAATGACAGCCTACAGAATGGGAAAAGATTTTCACCAACCCTACAAGTGACAGAGGACTGATCTCTAAAATATATAGAGAATTCAAGAAACTAGAGCCCAAAACCCTAAATAACCCAATTAATAAATGGGATTCAGAACTAAAAAGGAAATTCTCAGCAGAAGAATTACAAATGGCTGAAAGGCACTTGAAAAAGTGCTCAAAATCTTTAGCCATCAGGGAAATGCAAATCAAAACAACTTTGAGATACCACCTTACACTTGTCTGAATGGCTAAGATTAAAAACACAGAAGACAGCCTATGTTGGAGAGGATTTAGAACAAGGGGAACACTCCTTCATTGTTGTTGGGAGTGTAAGTTTGTTCAGTCACTCTGGAATTCAGTATGGCAGTTTCTCAGAAAACTGGAAATCAGTCTCTCTAAGGATCCAGTAATACCACTATTGGGCATATATCCAAAAGACACACATTTGCACCCCAAAGACATTAGCTCAACTATGTTCTTAGCAACATTTTTTTGTAATAGCAAGAACCTGGAAACAACCTAGATGCCCCTCAACTGAAAAATAGATTAACAAACTGTGGTACATCTCCACAGAAAAAAAATTGACATCCTAATATTTGCAAGCAAATGGATGGATTTGGAGAATATCCTGAGCAAGGTTTCACAAACTCAGAATGATAAGCAGGGAATGTACTCACTTACTAGTGGACTTTAGACAAAAAGCAAAGAATACCCAAGCTGCAAACCACAACCACTGAACAACTTTGGATCTGAAGAAACTTAAGAGAGACATCCAGGGAGTCCCATAGGGAGGGAAAATAGAGAAGATCTCCTTAGCTAATTGGGAGCATAAGGGGTTGCAACCAAGAAGAGGTGTGCTTAAACAGGACTTCCCCTATAATCAAATGAATAGCCACTCTAAGTGCCACCACAGAACTTACATCCAACAATGAATAGAGGTAGAGGCAAGGAAACATGGCTGAGCACTGGGCTGAGTCTTTGGTCCAGCTGATAGTAAGAGAGGAGAGTCTATATGAGCAAGGGGATAGGAACTATGAGGAAAATTCTCACAGTGATGGCTGGCTGGAGCTCTTGAGAACTCACTGAATCAAGAACAGCCACCTGGGAACCATCAGGAAAAGCAACTAGGCCTTCCAAGGATAGGCAACTGTCCACTGATGTGGGCAGTATGTGGATCCTCCAGGGGAGAGATCAGACTGTGTTTCTGTGCATGGACTGGCACCTTGGAACCCATTCCCTCCAGAGAAACAGCCAACCCAGTCTTGATATTAGGATGAGGAAATTGGACTTTTCTGGAGGGAATGCTGAGCTGATCCACTTTGGGACCTCTTGCCCTTTCTGGGGAGGGAATTGGGGAAGAGAGTTGGAACAAGGAGACACATGAATAAAAAAGACTTTATTCTATTAAAATAAATAAATAAATAAATATTTTTTAAAAGATAAAAAAGAAAAGGAAAAGAAGAAAAGAAAAGAAAAGAAAAGAAAAGGGTGAATATGTAGTGGCTTCTAAGAGGTCCGGAGACCAGCCTGGCCTCAGCCAGTGCAAACTAGTGATAATAAAGCTTAACATGTTCTCCTTAGCACTTCTGCATAAGCCAACCTGGGGTCTTGAAGAGGATGAAGCCCAGATACAACATTCCTAGACCAGACACCAATGCCTACAGCTGCAGATACCAGCAAATCAAAGCCCTTTCTCCTGTCTGGGAGGAGGGGGTGGGAAAAAAAGAAAGTATTTAAGGTTTTCCCTTCATAATAAAATTAAACTTGCTTGCTTCAATCTGTCCTGGAGGCTGTGTCTTTGCTTGCATGCCACCTTGGCCCCTGCCTCAAGGGGAAATGAAGGACCCTGAGCATAGAAGCAACTTTCATTTCTGACCTCAAACCAGACAGACATACCCCCAACAACCATGATCACCATTTCATTTTAATGAGATTTTCTGTGTGTTTGTGTGTTTGTGTGTGTGTGTGTGTGTGTGTGTGTGTGTGTGTGGTATGTGGATGCATATGCATGTGTAATTCAAATGTAGTGCTTCAATATTAAGATTAAATACCATATACATAGTTTCGTGTGTAACTTAAATTTTTATAAGAATTTTCCATATTCACAATTCACATATTCAGAAATATTTTTTAGGATAGCAGTCTAATCCATCTCATTAAACATAGTTAATTTTGCTCTAAAGTCTGGTTAAAATCATGCTGAGTAAACAATACTGGAATTGAGATGGAACCCCTAATTTCACTAGCTTGGGTTTCTTATTAATTTTTTAAAAATTTTATTTTTAATTATGTGACTGTATGGGTTTGTGCACATAAGTACAATGCCCACAGACACCAGAATAGGGTGTCTGAACCTCTGGAGCTATAGTTACAAGTGTTTAAGAGCTGCCCAAATGGGCGCTAGGAACTGAACTCTAGTTTTCTGCAAGGGCAATGTGTACACCCAACCTCTGAGTCATCTCTTTAGCCCACTACTTTAGTTTTAATTTCTTCTTTATTTTCCTTGTCTAAATCATGGACATGTGATTGATTTAATTGTGATTACTTTACCTCAAAATAAAGAGCAATCACATAGACTTGCGGCTATCGCTACAGGAGGATGAAGGCACATAGCTTGGTTCTGTTGGGAGGATTCGGGGCAGATGGTATGAGGGTCATATGATTTGGAAACAGTTCACATTGTGTAACACACAGAATAATTTAGACATTAATGTTTTAATACTAGCATAGCCTCTTATAAGTTCCCTTGGTAAATGTTTTCTCAAAACCAGAAGTACAGTTGGGCACTGTACAAATAAATTCTGAGCATTCTCTGGTGGCAATATCAAAAATGCCAAGCCCTGCACACACCACAAGGATTAATTCTGCTGGTAATCACTGTGGGGAATTTTAATAGTGAACATAAAACTCCTTATTATAATAGGCACAAAAGATTACAAGATTTTTAATAAGGATGCTGTTATTAAATAGAGTTTAGTCTAAATATCTACCTAACAAAGGTGACCTGTTACTGTTATAATCCTTTGTCTTAGTACATGTTTATTACTGTAGTTAAATATTTGAGGCAGACTACTATATGAAAAAAGGGATTTTATTTTGGTTCGTGATGATGAAGGAACACAGACTATGAGCTTTGTCCAGAGCCTTTTCCATGCTACAAGGCAGCCTTAACACCACATGGCAAGGGATGGGGATCACATGGCAAGGGGATGGAGGTCACATGACAAAGAAATGGGATCACATGACAAGGGGTAAGGACCATATGATAAGGGTTGAGGACCATATGACAAGGGAGGGGATCCCATGACAAGAGATGAGGACCTCATGGCCTGGGATGGGGATTCCATGACAAGGGATGGAAATCCTATGATAAGGGAAGGGGTGCTTATGCATGTACATGTGTCTAATTTCTTTCCCCCTGTTGATAAAGCACTAAGTCAGTCACAAGACTGATCAGTCACACATTCTCATGGTTTTATCTAGTTCTTCCCAGTTCTCAAAATAACCCACATTGAGACCCTCTACTTAGAATGTTTTCAGTCCCTTAACATCTCAAAATGGGAGTTAAATTATAGTACAAGAGTTACATCATCTCAAAACCATGGCTTATCCCATGTAGCTGATTTAATAAACTTAGTTTTTTCTTGGCAACTCTTAGCATCGGATTATCAATAATACTTCATGCATGTTAGGATATACATGTATACATACACACATACATACATACATACATGCATGCATGCATGCATTGGTTTGGGGGTTGTTTTTTGTTGTTTTGTTTTTTATTTCATTTGTTTGTGTGTTTGTTTTTTTGAAACACAGTTTCTCTATGTAGCCCTGGCTCTCCTAGAACTCATTATACAGACCAGGTTGGCCATGAACTCACAGAGATCCATCTGCCTCTGCCTCAGAAGTGCTGGGATTATACCTGGAGGAATATATTTTAATGAACTTATCATACATCTGCAGTGGAATGTTAATAAACCATTTATATACCTAACATGTTAGAAAAACATGGAGGAGTTCTTTGAGGTTGTAGTGGAAAGAGAAGATGGAATGATGTACCAGTCATAAACCATATTCCACAAACCTCACATGTTAGTGTAAACAGTAGCATTTTATTTAACCAGAAAAGAGGTCAATAGCATAATTCTGTAATGGTTTAGTCTTTAAAACATAGGCATTAAAAATTATGAGGTGAATCAGATGCAAATGTGCTGAAGACGCTGCCCTTGGCTGAGTATGTGTCGAAGCCTTATGGCCTTACTCTTCCCTCCTCCTGTTTATGTTGTTAATGATGTTGCACCTTTCTGCGTTTTCTTCCGTATGTCAAGTCCAGTTCAGTAATAACTTTCATTCTCCAAATAGTAATCTATGGACACATTGCATACAAATACACCTGGTGGGCAAGGTGTTAGAGCACCAAAATTCACATAACATTTCTGTAAGTGATGGCGTGTCACATATCACAACCAGGAGTTAAAAAAGAAAAAGATAAACCTTTCAGAGCAATGTCCCAAGTGCAAACACAGCTCCATCCTGCCTATCCAAGCTCTTCTAATACCTTCTAATGTTCTATGGTGTGAGTTATTCAGATGCTAGATCAAAGAAAAGTACGTAGTCAGGACATCTACATATTCAATTCCAAGAACTACCCATAGGAGGAGCATCTGGAATGCTCACTTAGAAATGCTACACTGACTAAAAGGGCCACACAGCATGCTACCAGACACCTTGAGCTCTTTCCTCAGTTCACTAGCTTGCCTCCTTATTTGGAGTATTTTATCTTTCTTGGTAAGATGTCTCTGTTTCAACATGTTTTCTCTGACACTAATGTCTTTATCACTATTTCCCAGACTTAAATGGCTACTCAAAAGATGCCCCTACCAAATGGTTCCCGGGAGCTTCAGTTTGTCTGTACTGTTTTTCTCTCAAGCTCTAGTAAAATTGTTCTCTAGAAAATAAAAAAGGCTTCACAAGATCTTTAGTTCAAAACATCTGCGGGCTATGACAGCCAATGCAGATTTCTGTTCTTCCCCAGATGGTTCCTGTTCATGATACAGTTGAATGTCTGTGTGTGGTGTTTATGAGAGTCAACACTGTAAAGCTGGGCTGCAGTCAGCACCAGGTATTATGAGCACAGGTCACGGCATTGTGTGCAGACCTGCAGCCAGGACGTTTATCATGGCCATTTTACCAGATGCTCTAGAGAGATTAAGCCATGTAAGGTCAGGCTCTGGTGGTGATTACAATGAATTCCAGTGAACAAGTCATGAGCATCATACATATTCTGTAGAGAGTGTGTCACAACAAAGGTGGTGTGCAGATATTAGACACAGTTTTAACGCAGGCCCCAGAACTTTCTTTTAGTTTGACGATTTCTTTTTCCTGAGAGATTAATATTAAGATTAATGAGTCTCAGTTTTCTCACCACAAAAACAGATTATGAGAACTCCAAATATTTGAGGATTGAATAACAAACATAGCTCTTGAAATGTAGTAAGGGGTGTGCTTCATCTTCCTCTAAGACAAAATCATCTTTTTCAAAGTGAAACTTATTAAGACACAGTAATGCTGTAAGGCAGTGGTTCTCAACCCTCCTAACGTTGCAACCTTTCAATATAGTTCCTCATGTTGTGGTGACCTCCAGCTATAAAATTATTTTTGTCGATACTTCATTACTATAATTTTGCTAATGTTATGAATCATGATGTCAATATTTGTAAATTCCCATGGTCTTTATTCAACTCCAAATGACCCATAGTTGAGAAACACTGTTTAAGGGGAAGTAAAACACTTCATCCTGCAGGAAAACTACTTATGCTCAGGAAATAAACAACTCAGAGGCTTCAGGAATTCCCTGAAACTGAACAGATTCACTTGGTGCCTCCCTTTGAAGCATATATTAGCAGTAAGGCATGTTGAGAATCAGTCTGAGAAATATCAACTACTAGAGATCAGCCAAGCTGTCTGAAAGAGACAGATTAGTTAATACGCCTGGAAAGAATTATCTCCACAGTGTTGGCTGCCTGAAATTCAGTATGTTCTAATTTTCTAGCTATGTGAGCTGTCACACATGCTGGGTGATGTAACAGTCTTTGAGTCATTTCTGCATCCATAGGTAACCCTTTACCCATACCCCTGTAAGTAAACCAAATTCACTCAATGGTTCACTGAGTTGGGCTTTTGTCCTCTTTTTTGACTTTGGTCCGTCACGAGTTTCCTATCAGTTTGAGTAGAAGTTTGTTCACATATACTCAGGAACAGTGTCACATGACAGAGGCTCATTAATTATAACAAGTCCTTATGCCAATTGCAAAAACTAAGACATTCTGAAAAATTAAGAATGCATGTGCATGGTGGGGATGAGCATAGATTGATGGCAAGCCTGCAATTTAATCTATCTCCATCCCACATTTTCCATATGAAGTTAGTTAGGGAAGTCCCCTAATCTATCCATGCCTCAGTCCCCACATAAGCACATTGTAATGATAGCTATCTCATTAGTCAGTTGCAGCAATTTGGTCAGACATCCTTGTAAGCCCCTTTGTTCAGTTGGGCGTATCATAAGCACTCAGCAAATATTCAGTTTCATTACGTAAATATTGTCAGATACTATAGGGATCCTAATTTATAATCATTACTGTAATTAGCCTATATAACTGTCTAGCCTACTAGGGTAATCTGCTTCCATATCTCACAGATAAGAACACTGGACTTTACAGGTCTAGGATCAGTGCTTGTCTTCACACTATTTATATGTGACAATCAAAGTATCAACCATTGCCGCCTGCCTTCAAACTAATTTTATGTGCTTCTTTTTCTTTAATAATGGGAAATTTGCCCAAACTATCAAGTATTTATGCCAGACCTTCATTTTCCTTTGATTGTAGTTGTTGCTTCTGTTTGCCTGATCATGATACCTGAGAGAAAAATTAGATTCATTTGGTTCATGGTTTCAGACCATTGAGCCTACGGTTGCTTGTCCCTACTGATTCTGGGCCTATGGTGTTGAAGATCACATCATAGCAATGGGAACATATCAGAGGGTACTCCTTCCAAGACTGACAGATCTCAGAACATGAGGAGGGACCTGGGGACCAGGCATAAGCTTGACAGCACAGTCCTCATAACTTACTTCCTCCAATAAATTTCTCAGATCTCCTAGAACAGGGTCTGAGATTGATCCCTAGCACCCACATCACAGCTGGGTAGTGAGTGGTGAAAACCTGCAATCCAAGCACCAGGACAACAGAGATAGGTGGATCTCTAGAGCTTGTTGGCCAATCAATCTAGACAAACCTGTAGGCTCCAGGTTTTCTGAGACACTATATTCAAAACTAAGATGGAGAATAATTGGAAAAAGTGAAGCATAATCCCAATTAGTCTTTATAATAAAAACTCAGAGTCAGATATTGAGGTAAAGCTAATCAGAGAAGCAGTGCAGCAGCCACAGTCACTTCTTATCTCTACGAATCCTGTAGAGGGGGTAAGAGCCTGTCTCCACCCACCATATATTTTTGGCTCCACCTATATAGTGCTAGGATTAAAGGCATGAGTCTCCAAAGTGCTAGTATCAAAGGTGTAAGCCATCACCACCTAATGTTTCTTTGTAAGACTAGTTCAATCTTATGTAGCCCAGGATGGCCTTGAACTTCTGATCTTTCTGCTTCTTCCTCCTAAGTGCTGGGATTAAAGATATGTGCCTGGTCTCTATAGTTAGCTAGTGGCTAGCCCCACCCTCTGATCTCCAGGCAAGCTTTATTTGTCAAAACACAAACAAAATATCATACAACAGGAAGGCAATGCTGTCAGCCTCTAGCCTTTACATACATCTGCATATACACACATCACACATAAATGCAGCACACACACACACAAAACAAGATGGAAAAAATCTCCATGTTGTCATTGACCATCTATAAAACTGCCTTTATCAGATTAAGTAAGGAACAAGTGTCGCACGGCTCTCTCATTCCATCAGAATGCCCTTATTAGGTCCTGATTGTAATTCTTAGAACCAGTACTCCTGGCTCTTATGTATTTCTAGTCCACTTAACCCTCCACATCAATCGTAGAAATTGTATAAAAATTAAATTTCACTGAGTGGTACCATAACATAAGAATCTTCATTGGTTGAGACTGGAGAGATGGCTCAGGGGTTAAGAGCACTGACTGATCTTCCGAAGGACCTGGGTTCAATTCCCAGCACCCACATGGCAGTTCACAACTATCTATAACTTCAACTCCAGGAAATCCAAGACCCTCTTCTGGTGGGGCACATGTGGGGCACATGTGGAGCACATAATCGCAAACAATCATACACATATGCATAAAAATAAAAGGTTAAATAAAAACATTTAAAACAAAAGGTTTTCAAAAGGGAATTTTCATTGGTTTTCATATCTGCTTTAAAACCAACTTTGGCCCTAATGTGCCACAACCCAGGTCCTTGTCTGACTTTGTGTTACCCTCACACACTGCATCCACAATGAACATACCAAATTTTACAAGCTTCCCCTAACTGAAATGCCTTGTCCTTCCCCACTCTCCACCACATCCCTTTACCTGGAAAGCAATCAACCTCTGAAATCAACTAAAAAACAATCTTCTTTATGTGACATTTACCCAGGACTTTGTTACATGTGTAGGTGATAGACCAGGAACTAGACTGGAGTGAGTCTGAGATAGACCTTGTGAAATGTATCTTGGATTTGAAGAGAGCTATGGTGATGATTCAGGTATGAGGGAGAAGTGAGTGCTGGTGGAGGAAGCAGTGGAGATTCTCTCAGAGTACAGAGAGATCACGAACCTCAGATTACCATTAGATCCCGTTCAGCTTGTCAGAGTCATAAATGTCTCTCAGATGCTCACCTCTCCTGCAGGTCAGGCTTAGTCACAAATGCCTGTTGAAATCCTGAAAGTTAACTGATAGAAAAGCTTGCATTCTTTCGGAGTTTTCTTTATTTATTTATTTTTGAGTTGACCTAGTTTTCTCCTGAATTAGTAAACAAACCACAGGATTTGTTTACTAATTCAGGAGAACCACTAATATATATTTTAAACAAAAATGATTAAATTTAGTGCATGGCCAATATTTGATATCTACATTTTATCTGGCAAGTCTAATTTTTTTCTCTTAATCTGACAATCTTATATAGGGCCATCAATTAATACTGTTTAAAATGAGTATTAATTTAATTAATGTGCCCTCTTCTTAATATATATTTATATATACATATATATATACACACACACATGTATATTATTTTAAATATGTAGGTTAGTAAATCAGAAATTGAAAATCAAGGACAAATAAAATCTATAATTGTTACAATTACATTTAAAATTTCCCCTGAGCTTTGTTGGACAGCACAAGTAATGATAGCTGCATAGGTCTTGGGATTAAAGGATCATTCCTTAAGGAGAAAAGAATATTATTTAGCATTAAGAAGAACTGTGGTGTGACAGAACAGAGAGTAGACTTAGCTTCCAGTTACCACAGTAGTTGTCTGAACATCAGTGCAGAGGAGACCTATACAATGAGTACAAAATTAGTCTCCAGTTAATAATTATTTTAATATAGCCAAAGGTTCTTGGGGCAGGAAGAGAGCTAGTTCAGTAATGTACTTGCCAAGGACCATATTATTCACTCCTCAGAATCTATGTCATAAAGCCAACAGGATGATACACACTTGTAATCCCAGAACTGGGGAGGCAGAGACAGAAAGATTCAGTGTCTAGCCAGTGAGCTCCAGCCCCGTGAGAGCCCTGCCTCAAAAAAATTAAAGCGGCCATCACTCAAAGAATGATACTTATGCTTGATCTCTGGCCTCCATACATGTGCGTGCACATATACACGCACGCACACACATGCATGCACACACCCACCTTCTTTGGATTAGGAAATTAGGCAGGTCTGATTTGAGTACATGCTTCACGTGGCCTTACAGTGCCCATGCAGTGGTTTGCGACCCGATCATGAGCTTTCCTCCAGGCCCACAATGCCTCCACTCACATGTCTGCAGGGATGCTGTTCCTACTGGCCGAAATGGCCTTCCACCATGACACTGTTAGCATATGTATTGTGATGACAATACATAAACAATACAAGGAAGGAAATGACTTAGTTTGTCCTATGACTTCAGTGGCATCAGTTCATGACTTCTTGACTGTTCTTTGGTAGCGAGAGTATTTGGCAAATTACAGCTATTAACACCATAGTAGACAGAAGACAGAAGAAGAAGGAGAGATTGAGACACAAAAGAAGAGAGAGACTGAGAGAGGCCAGGGACACAATACTCTGACAGTCTGCCTCTCCATGGCCTGCTTCCTCCAGCTAAGTGGCAGTAGCCTTGCTCTTAGGACTGACCAGGAAGCACACACTTCATGGACATAGCAAACATAAGAGCTAGGCTTTTCTGGTCAGAATATGGTCATAACAACATTTCATCTCTACCATATTTACCAGGCCCTAAACTTCTTTGTGCATCTTAAACCTCTAAATCCTTGCCGAAGAGAACTTTGGCCACCACAGCTCCCAAAGACAGCCATGGCTTCTTCTTTTCCACACTTGTTCATATTTGGTCCCTATGAAAATGCAGTCTCTCAGGGAACAGTTTGCTTTGGAGAACTGGGGAATGGGACAAGAATGGATAATATAATAACCAAGGAAGGCTGGTCCAGAGAGGCAAATTTGAATACATCCTTGTGGTAAGGATGCAGAGCGCAGAGGTCCTGGAGAGGACAACATTCATGTCCCAAGTTTTCTCAAGGATTATTCTGAGTGGCTTCCCTCCTCTTCTGCACATCCTTTAATAGCCTTGAAACACACCTGCCCCCAACAAGCACTTCTACAGAACAACTTACCAAATGCACTGTTCAGCATTTTCTCCATTTCTTTAACTGCTTTCACTAAACTGTCAGTAACTCCCAAATGTTCAAGGTCAGGAGTGATGGGGATTCCCAACTATGCTTCTCTCAGCATACAAGAAGCCAATCTCTTTCCAAGCCAAAGAACTTGCTTAGCAAATGTTAAGAAACCTGAGAAGCTCCAGTTCCCCTCACTCTTTTTATTACTAACACCTTTTCCCCCCACACACCCAAACACATATACATCACACAAACACATACACATCACACACACAGCCATACACATACCACACACACACACATATACACAAACACTACACACACACCCATGCAAACACACACACAGAACCATACACATACCAGACACACACACACACACACACACACACACACACACACACACACACACACAAAGAGAGAGGGGGGGAGAGAGGGAGGGAGAGAGAGAGAGAGAGAGAGAGAGAGAGAGAGAGAGATTGGTTTGTTTTTCAGAAGGAAGAATTTGCAGCTACTATGTTGGTATTTCTTCTATGTCCACATCTGACAAGCATTTGACAGCAATGAGATGTCTTTAGCTGCCCAAGGAGGAAATAGCACTATAGTCGTGGAGGCTGAAAACACAACCAGTATCCTTTACCAGGATCTATCAATCCTCAAAGTTTTTAGAAACAGATCAAATAGTTTCTAAATTAATGAGTTTCAGAATACTTTGAAGTACCTATGCCTACATAAATATATAAATTATACAGATAATAAATGAATAGAAGATGGGTGACAGAAGATAGAAAGATGATAGATAGGTGATAGATGACAGATAGATAGATAACTGATCTTACTATATTTTATTAAGTGATTTATTGAAACTCTAATTACAGCCAATGCCACAATCATTTTAAATTAATGTGTTTACATGTTCCATAGTGTTCTGCACTATGGTTTTAAATTAGCAGCAATACACTTTAATACACAATAAAAAAAATCAAATCATTTGTTGTGATTTTTTTATAAATTCATTTTACATAGTCTTTTGCCCAGAATCATGATCATTTTAGAGGATTTCCAGATATTTTGCATTTCAAAGAATGTCCTTGAGCTTATATCACAATGAATGTGTCCTTAAAAGTATACTTCTTGCAATGTAATTTTGGTCTAAAACATGCACATCTCATAGCGGAGTGCATTTTTCTGCCTTCCAAAAGATGGGGATACTGATGACTCCCATTGACAACTGTCAACATTCCTGGCAAGACTTTGGTGCTCTCAATGACTGCCCCTTAGAACAGAACATTGTGCTGCCAATCAGTAGCTGAGAAGCCAAAGAACCAATGAACAAGACATTACAGCCAACAGCTGCAGACAGCCAAAAGGCTGGTCTGAAACACAGTAGTGAGTGGACAACATTCCTCCAATCTGCTGCCAGACATTTCACTATTTGAAAAACATTTACTTGTCATCATTAAAAGCTGGACAAAATCTGCCAATAACTGGTTGACAAATGCATTTGGATTGTTTCTTCTTTTCATGCAGAAGGCACCTGGAATACAATATAAAGTGGTGCTCTCAGCAGGATGGTATGTTACATGAAGCAGATGTTTACAGAGTGGCAGTTGAAATACAAAGTAGAGAAAGGGATGTCTCAAAGAAAACCACAGATCATGCTTAGCACCAGCACAAGGTGACTTTAAGCCAAAGGAGCCAAGACTTCTAGCTTTGATTCTGTGTGACATGACTGCTAGGTTGTATCAACAGAAGCAGAAATTGGGTAAGAAAATTATCAGAATATATTTCAAAGCAAGCAGATCATGTATGTGGAAGAAACTTCCCAGAGAAGTACAAGATACTCTCTTAGACCTGGTTCAAAGTTCTCTGACTGTAATATCTCCAAAACATATGTATGTGCATATGGGTGAGAACAGAAAGAGGACACAAAACAATACCCTGAAGAAAATATTCTGGAAAATTGACATAAAACTAAAGCAAGATCAGAGACACCAAAGAATTTGATATCATGATGTAGAAAATCACAGAGGGATCTTTGACAATTACTTTGAGCATTTCAGAGGACAGTATTCCTGCAGGCTCTGATTTCACTGTTGTGAGAAAAGAATCATTCTGGCTTCTGTGAAAGAATCTGCAGAGAGAAAGTGAAAACAGAAGGGTCAGTGCAGAGACTGCTTCAGAGCCAAGCAGTGGGAACAGCAATTTAGATGAGAGGGCATGTTTAAAGGAGAACAGGGGTTCCTGCACACATACAGCAGAGTTGGCAGAATCTGGAGATGGTTGATGGCAAAGAAGAGAGAACAACCCAATACCCAAAAGAGAACAGTCCAGGCAAATTTGGATAAAGAAAATGAAAATTTCCAGGCACAGATGCAAATGAAAGAATACATGTGAGAATAAAAATCTATAGGAGAGCATCTTTTTAGGTTTCCTGTTAACCCAGTAAATTTACAAGTGAAGCAATCAGTTGAGCATCAGGCGAAAGACTTTGTGGATTAGTAGAGGAAGCCAGAAGATTAATGAAGGAAATGATGCAGGGTTTATTGGGTAACTTCAGTGACTGACCTTGGTAAAATGTTTGGTTCAGGGTTTAAGATGTCACCAAAAATGTCTCACAAGTGTGGAAGCACTAGAAAGTGGATTTAATCTGCATTATGGAGAACAAAGGGATTCAAGATGGATGGAATCCTTATCACTATAACATAATCATAATTATAACCATAAATTGTTCATTTTCTATGATACACATAACAGGCTTAGCACTTAAAATGAAATTATTTGCAATTTTTATAGCAGGTTCTCTTTAACAATATCATTATTTATTTTATGTGAGTGTTTTGCCTGCTTGTTTATGGGCCTTGGATCTCCTAAAAGTGGAATTACAGATGAGTGTTAGCTGCTGTATGGGTACCGAGAATTGAACCTTGGTTCTCTGGAAGAGCAGCCAGTGCTCTTAATCAGTCCCACAATGTTTCTTTCTTTCTTTCTTTCTTTCTTTCTTTCTTTCTTTCTTTCTTTATTTATTTATTTATTTGAGACAGAGTTTCTCTGTTTAACACTGGCTGTCCTGGAACTTGATTTGTAGACCAGAATGGCCTTGAACTCACAGAGATCCATCTGCCTCTGCTTCTCAAGTGCTGAGATTAAAGGCATGAACCACCACTGCCTGGCCAGCAATGCACCTCTAATGATAGGCATTGTTATCTCCATTTCACAGGTGAGGGAATGAAGACCTAATGCAATTCAGGAGCTTACAAAAGCTGCATCTGTCTAGTATGCATAATAGCTGCAAAATATCACTGAGACATTTTACACATCTTAAATTGAGAATGGTGACAGCAGTATTATTCATTCTGGCTTCTCATCCATGGCCATTAGAAATAGAACAGGAGAAAAGGGACACGTGACCATCAGAGTCTGCTTTGAAAATATCTTCCCATAGCCATTTCACTCACACACACACACACACACACACACACACACACACACACACACACAATCCAACAATCAATATTAGGGCCACCATGACTTGCTAATTCAAATGCTTAAGGAAAATTTTTTGTTGACATAAACCTTTGAGAAATTGCAGAGCCAGTAATATGCTTCTGTTTTCTTGATCCAAGCACAAAGAACAACTCTAAGATCTATGAACTGCTGAAACATTTTATAACCTCAAAGATTTTGCAGTTCTTTCTCTTATTCACCGTAAGAACAATTTTGCCTTTAAGGTTCAAGATTCTCTGCTCTTAGTATTAAGAGAAACAATTCAGTAGGACTTTGGCAGGGAAACTTAAACAGCAGCTGCTAATGTCACATGGACCACAGGACCTATACTGTTCTTCATAATACCTCAAAATTCTTATTAAGTGCCACTTCCAGAAACTACTGCATCCTTGACTTAACTCAAAAACAAGAAGTACCTAGTTTTAAATGGTGGGGTGAAACACAAATTCTAGTTGGAATTAAAGAAAACTCAGAGCCAGATATTGGGGAAAAGCTGGAATGCCAGAGACAGGAAACAGACCATGTTCAGTTCTTACCCAGCCAGCCTCTCAGGGTTAAAGTTATCTCCAAAAGTCCTCAGCCTACCTTGTCTCTTCTACAGAATATTTAATGTCTGCCTATGCCTACCTTAAATATCTTCTTCACCCAGTTGTTTCATTTCCGGGTTCAACTCTGCATCATAATTCTAGAGTTAGGATTAAAGGTATGAGCTACTATTATTTGGTAGTTAGGCCTTGAACTCATAGAAACACAAAAAAGATCTTTGTCTCTAGAGTTATGGGATTGAAGGCATGAGTTACCACTCTTTGACCCCTGTGGCTTGACTATGGGTAAATCTGTTCTCCGATATTCCAGGCTGATTTTATTAAATATAAAATACATCACCACAGAGGGGAAGAGCAGAGCTGTGTAGTATGCCTTTAGCCTAGAGATAGAGGAGTGACCATGGGAGCAGCAGCATCTAACCTATAGCTTCACCCTCCTCCTCCTCCTCCTCCTCCTCTTATGCAGCAAATCCCATCCTGTCTGTAATAAGAAGTTTCTTTCTGGCCTGCCCCCAAGGTTCGAACCCACTCACAGCCCTGCTGCTGCTTAGCCCCAAATAACAACCTCAAAGGCTTATATTAATTTCATGTTGATTGGCCTATGGCTCAGACATATTGCTAGCTAGCTCTTTCATCTTAATCTGTTTCCATTAATCTGCTTAGCCATGTGGCTTGGTATCTTTTCTCAGAGCAGCATGGTTGTCTTCTTTCTCTGTGTCTGCTTGCATCAGTCCTGGTGTCTCTCTGGCATCTCTGCTGGTGTCTCTCTCTGCTCTTCCTGTTCCCAGTCTGGTATCCCCACCTGTCTGCCTTCTGGCCAATCAGCTTTTTATTAAAGCAGTAGCAGGGACAAATATTTACAAGGTACTAGAACATAATTTCACTACACTGTCAAGCTCAAGCCTTCAGTAGGTTTCATTGCCATCAATGGCTTGTTTTTACAGTTTGGAAAGCTTTAGTTGGAATCTGTGAGCTCTCATGGGATAAAGTATTGTGCGTTACTATAGAAGCCCGGCTGTGGGATAATGTTCTTGTGCACAGTAAAGGTTTGTGACTTGAATTGGTTTAATAAAATGTTGATCAGCCAGTAGCCAGGCAGGAAGTGTAGGTGGAATGACCAGACTAGGAGAATTCTGGGAAGAGAAAGGGCAGAGTCAGCAATCACCAGCCAGATGCAGAGGAAGCAAGATGAGAATGCTGTACCAGGAGAAGGTACTAAGCCACATAGCTAAACATAATTAAGAATTATGGGGAGATTTAAGTGTAAGAGCTGGTTAGTAATAAGCCTGAACTACCAGCTGAGTATTTATAAGTAATTAAGCCTCTGAGTCAATTATATGGGAAGTGGCTGCAAGGTATTCAGAAACTGGTGGGAAGGAAAAAAATGTTCAGCCTGAAGAATGTTAGAAGAAATCAGAAGGAGGAGGAAGGGGGAGGGTGAAGAGAAAGAGGAGGAGGAAGAGGAGGAGGAGGAGGAAGAAGAAGAAAGAAGAAGAAGGAGGAGGAGGAGGAGGAAGAGGAGGAGGAGGAGGAGGAGGCAGTAAAAGAGGAGGGGGAGGAGTAGGAGGAGGGGAAAAATGGGGGGTTGGGGGAGGAGGAGGTGCCAGCTAGGTGAAGAGGAAGGCTGGAAGGACTCCCTGTAATCTCAGACAAAAAAGCAGGCCAGTTAGGAAGGCCATCCGAGTGTGGTCACCTCACCATATCAAGATACAAAGTGGCATGAATGCTCAACATGCACAGGGAAGGGGAGTATGGCCAGGTGATCTCTTTTTCTCAGGACCCATGTCACACACTCCATGGTTTAACCATAATATACAATATGTCAGCTTCCCTCCCTAACCCACCAAAGTCACTGAAATTAAGCTCTAAAATTTATTTATTAAGTTCTTAATAAATAAACCTCTCCATTTTTATTTCATTGATAAAACTTAATAAAAAACTTCATTTCACAAAATTTGGAAACACAATGTAATGACTGATACAAGCTCAGGACATCAAAGAGACAGAACTCATAGCATTCTAGGAATACTGAATTCAAAAATAGAAACTATAATGTTCTCTCTCTCTTACACACACACACACACACACACACAGAGCATCTCTCATTATCTTCAGTACCTGAATATAATCTACTTCTGAAAATAGAAAATTTTCAGTTAACAAGAATCTATATTCTGTTGCTCAAAATAAAATTATATATATATATATGTATATACATGTATATATATACATATATATATATATTCCCAGTCCATCAAAACCCTCCAAACAATTTTATCAAATACCATCAAAATACTCTGAAAGCACTTTATAACAAGCCCCAAGAATTTTGGTATGATACAAAGCTTGCAAAATACCAATTACCTAATTATTAAACTCTTAATGACCTCATTAGTATGCATGCCTGCATACTGTACAAATGGAGCCTGAACATGAACAAATGCAAACCGCATTTTCTGCCTACATTAGAGAAAATAGGTGCCATAAAGCAAATATAAACTAGAGGACTATTAAAATGAATCTGAATGGGCCCTGAGCAAGTGGATGACTGGGGGTTCTGGTAGAGACCTGCAACAACCCTGAATATGTAGACACCCAGGAAGGGTTGGAGAAATGACAGTAGACACAGAAGATGTGCCTACATGGCTGATTCCTGTTAGAACAAGTGCAGTAAGCCTACCGGGGTTCACCCAGCCTCTCACTGAGAGTTAAAAATTTTCCTAGCACCTGTCTACAACTTCTACATGAGTTTTTAAATTTTTACTTGAATAATAAATTGTGATAGTGAGTAAATCTCTCTATTTTGTAAGTGATAACAATGAACATCCATGTTCAGATAGAGATTAAACAATCAAACGTCATACATGTGATACATATATATACTATATACATATATAGAGATGAGCATACGTGTACACACATGTATATACACAAACACATATACTCACATATATACATATATGCCCTCATACACACACACACACACACACACACACACACACACACGTTATGTTCATACACACATACACACTACGCACACATACATGCAATCCTGGACAAATTACAGGAGAAATTACTTCTTAGATGTCAGTGCTGGGGATTAAACTCAGGGCCTTGTACATGGTAGACAAGCAATCTACCACTGACATAAATTCTTAACAGAAATCACTTTTCTAATTCAGATTAACTGATACAAATTTCTATTTTAAAAGATAAAGTGTCCCATTATAAGCAAATTAATAAATTACTATTTTCTATCACTATTCACTTAAGCTGTTTATCATTTGAATCTCATTATTAAATGTTTTGTATTGTATATGTCTTACTGAAAAATTGCAATTATTTTAAAAGTTTTGAGGGCCTGACATGATGGCTCAGCAATTAAGAGTGTGAACTATTCCAACAGGAGACCTAGGTTCAAGCCCCATCACCTACATTGGGCTGTTTACCATTGTCTGTAACTCTGACTCCGGGGCATCTAGCTCCTTCATTTGGCCCTCATGGGCTCCTATATACACATATGAACACACATACACATAAAATAAACTTTTTTGAAATTTTCAGAGTACGAATGCAAAGTCACTAATTTAAACATGTCAACACATCCCATTTATTTTGCCAAACAATTTCTTGAGAAGAGAAAAATGATAAGAATATAGTCCCTGCAGTGCCAGAATAATAAGGGATTCTTCTGAAACCTTTTCCCAAGATGAGCATTATCTTAAAAGAGTTAATAAAATTTCTTCAATTTGGTGGTAGTGACACTTTAGGTAAACATTTCACTTCTTTCATTACTATTTTTGCCTGCCCCTCCTCCCTAAGACAGAGTCTCGTGTATCTCCAGCTGGCTTCTCACTCACTGTGTAGCAAAAGATGACCTTAAATTCCAGTGCTGCTGCCTTCATCCCCAAGCTGGCTTTATGGGTGCGTACCACCACTTCCAGCTAATGAAGTTTTTCATGTACGCTGGCCAGGCACACTACCAACTGAGCTGCATCTCCAGCCCAATTTTTTGATAATTTATTTATTGTTTATTTCTATTTATTATTCATACTTCTAGATTTTATTAATTTCTTGATCATGTATTTATCATGTCCCTATTAGTTGCTTTTTAAAAAAAATTATTTGTAGAAGGTGTTTGCATCTTAACTCTCATTTATATCATGAGTTCCTTTTCCTTTGCAAAGTTGAAGGACTTGCCACGGTTAAGCTACATTCCCATTTGCTCAGCTGAACTGACTCCCTTAGGAGTATTGGATGGTATGCAATGAGACTGATCCATTTATAGCAGCGATTAGCAGACATCCACCTATCACCTACCAACTTATAAAAACTATAAAGTTTTTCTTCTTTGTATTGTGTGGGAGAATATCTTCAGCTCTTCCAGACCTGTCTTACTATGCGAGGAGGGGGCGGTCTAAGCAGCTGGCCAGATGGTCCTCACTTCCTCTATCAGAAGCACTTGGTATTGTAGGTCTGTGAGTTAAACACAGAGAGTGGCTGGAGCAGAGGCCTGATCCTATCAGTTCCTGGCCTCACTCCGGCCTCAGATCCTCCACTCATGACTGAAGTGTATGATGGGTGATTCTCCATCAGCTCAGCTCTTCTCAGTGTCATTTTGATAGAACAAACATTACAGATACCCCAAAATAAATTTTCCTTAAGTGGACAAAAGGGATCCATTGGTTCTGAATACTAAATTCTTTATTTTGCAAAATGGATGAACACAACATCATTTCTTCTGTGTCTGCTCTCTGAAAGTACACTTGGTTCTCTTTAGACAGCTGAAGATACTCTCTTTCAAAGAGGCTTGTTCTTCAGCAAACGTTCGGTGACCCGACAATGTGTCCCGCCCCTGTGCTGCACTGAGACAACTGGTATCTGAGAAAAGTGTCTACTACCACATCTTTGTTCTACCACGACAAGACTGGAGGCAAAAAAACAGAGGAAACACACGGCCTCAAAGGGACAGCCAGCCTAGTCCCATCAAGCATAGCAGGCTGCAGAGCAACTCCAGAGCTTTTTAATATTTGACAATTGTGACGTATAATGGCTCACTCCTTTGTGGTGTTTTTTTTATGTGTATGGATATTTTGTTGACCTGTCTGCCTGTGAACTACATGCTTACCTGGTGTCTACATAGGACAGAAGATGGCCCCTGGAACTAGAGATGGTTGTGACCTGCCCTGTGGGTGCTTAGCATGGAATCTGGGTTCTCTGGAAGAGTTACCAGTGCTCTTAATTGCAGAGTTATTCCTCCAGCCCAGCCATGAATGTTTTATGTAAAACAATTATACTTGGATTTTGTCTTTACATTAAATTATTTTAATTACCTTATCATCAATATTTTTATGCTATTCCAACCACTATATAAGTAAATATTCTCCTTGGTGGTTGTTCAAATTTCTACAAAGAAAAATCTTGGTGGTTCTTTGCTCCAAAGAAAAGTGTGAGTTGTGTATGAAAATGAAATAATTAAAACTAGCCTTTCATGTTCATCTGCTTCTATTTAACCAAAAATAAAAACATAAAAATAGCTCATCAAAAGAAAAAGAAAGAAAAAATTTTATCTAATATTTTGTGTGTATAAATGCACTTGTGCAGGGGAAGGCTGGAGTTATTATTCCTCAGACATCATCCACCATTAGTTTGAGAAGGACTTCCCATGGGACTGGAAGTCACCAGTAAACTAAGCTGGCTGGCCCGAAAACCCCAGAGTTCTGCCTGTCTATACCTTACAAGTGCTAAGATCATAAATGTGTAAAAATTTATCTCATAAAGCAGTTTTCAGCAGAGGGGAGCTGTGTGGAGGAGCAGCAGAGGCCCCTAGTAAATGTGTAATATTTACAGGAACCCCAGTGGCTGAGACCCACAGGAATTGACAAAGCCTTCCTTGAATCAGGCTCAGCAAATTGGCCAAGTTTTGCACTGTTCCCACTTCAGATGTTGGCAATGTGTGCAAAAACTAGCTTCCTCTTCCTGAATGACTGCTCAACAGAGACTAGCTCACCCATCCTCTGGTGCTGTGCTTAATACCATACTGAGGTTTGAGGTTGTCTTCTAGTGGGTCTGGCTCTTTCAGAGTAACCACTGTCTACCTGATCCCAGCTTTTCTGTAAGTGCATCTGACCTTTCTTAGTTCCTTTTCTAGTCAGGTTTCCAGGACCAAGCTGTGCAGGGCAAAGCAGAGATATTATTTGAGGGATCAAGGAAGTCTTTCTGTGCTGGAGAGATGGTCAGTAGGTGAGAGTACTTGCTGCTCAAGAGTTTGGATCCCCAGCTCCCACAAAAAAAGATAGGCATGACCATTTGTAAGCCAGCAACCTCAGGACAGTGGGAAGCAGATCCCATAGCACTAGTTAGCCAGAATACACAAGTGGTGCTTTTTCAAGAGGAGTGCCCCAGGAAAGGGCAGATAAATGCTTGACTGTGAATAAGAAGCCATCCACTCAGCTTGTCAGCCACTTGAAGGCTTTTGAACTAAGTGGATGGGGTTGAACTAGGTAGATGCTTCTACTTGAGTCAGATAGGACCTGCCTCCAGGAAACTAATCTGACTGCAGGCAATCTGGCAGGAGCTGAAGCCCAGCATGGTCAAGGTAGCTTTGAAGCCACTGAGAAGTTAGAGGCTCCATGCATGCTAAGACAACAACAGAGTAGAAAGGAGGGGTCAAGGGAACTTTTTGGTAAACATTTTCTCCCTAATTTAATATCCCAAACAGTATGCTTAATATTTAGTGCAATATTAAGGAATATTTACAGTAATGAAGAAATGCTGATTATTTTCCATCATTTCTTAAATTGGCCTAACAGGAGCTCTGTTTGTTTGTTCATTAAAAAAAAACATTGCCACCTTCGCCAGGGCCCAGCATCCCTGGTCTCGGACCTTTCTTTCACCTAGTCCGAGGAAGCTTCCTTGGCTGTGTGCTTCTCCATTTCCCACAGATCCAAAGCCCAGAACGGCAGCTAATCCTGCCATTGTGTCAGAGACAAAAGAGGGCACATATGCAAACCTTAACAAAATGTTCCTCTCTGCACACAATCAAAACCAATTAGTCCTTGTAATTTGGGTCTACAGCTCTTCTGACTTTTGTTCTCTCCTTCGCCATCTTTCAACAGCAGGGCTGGAACAGCACAGATCATAAAGAGGAACTGAACCACCAAAAGGCTATTAGCCCTGATTTCCCCCTTTAGTCCACAAGAACACCTTTTCCAAAGATCTAATGTCTGGATTTTCAATACCCATTTAATAATACACAGGAGAACTCACTAATAAGCAAAATTCATTTGATCAATGCAAAGTAGATTCTGCTGCCTTCCAACCCTGGAGCCTTCTGGTGGTTTGAGTTGAGCCAAAAGGCAGTAGGCTAGAAATATATAGAAAACCCACAGACCACTCAAAAAACAGCCAGTGTGCTTTTACATGGAGAGAGACACAGGTTGGACTTCACTCTTGATACCAATGTCCCTGTGCCATCACAGCATAGAACAAATTTGGCTTTGCACAAATGAATAAACTCTATGTAGTTATGCTTCTCAAATTTTATGGTACATATAAGGCACACTGGAGGGCTTTGATGAAAGACAGATTTCAGCTCAGCGCATGGGGCCTGGGCTAGAGTGGACATTTCTAACAAGTTCCCAGCACACAGACTGAACTTGAATTAACAAGGGTCTTGGGATTTAATGACAAAATGAGAAATATTTTCTGGAGCCTAGATCTGGTATTCAATAATGTCCATTCTCAGTTGTAAACAATGCAGAAATGAAAAAGAAAGTGCAATTTGGGCTACTGTCCTCAGAAACAGAGCATGCCTTACATACATGCCCTACAGCCCAATCATCTTTAAGTCAGGCTGAAGTTTATGGTGGCTGTGGCATTACTGCCACCAAGCTGAACCCTATGTCTGTGCATTGGGATAGCTAAAAAGATTCCTTCCATTCTGTGTATGCAGACATTTTTACAATATGTAGTTGCTGAAGTTTGGAAAGATTACATATCATCAACATAAAAAAAGAAATCCTATAAAATATAAAAAATAAGGCAAATGTTTGGCAAAAGTGTCCATTTTTATTCAAATGTTTCTGACATCGCACAGATACAGAGCTGTAATCAGTTACCTTTGTTCTAAATGCTCACAACTTTTCTAGCCTATTGTCTGGTTAGTTTGTCATAGTTGATTTAACCATGATTCCATGGGTAAAGAGCAATGATTATACATAGAGGGCTTCTATTGCTCTGACCATAGAACAAAAAAGTTATGCACAGTTATTCCTCATAACCTAATTTGCAAAAAGAATTTCTGTAAATATATTACAAGTCAAATTATTTTTGTTAATGCTTTGTTTTGGGGGGGTCTGCATTTTAGCTGAAATTCTAGATTTAGAAGAACATTTATGAGATACATAAATTGCTAGATGATTCTATAAAACAGTGCTTTCTCAAGATACTGACTCTTTAACAGAAAACTAATTAGCTCTGTCCAGAGAGCTTGTGTTTGTGGGTAGGTTACAAAGGATAATTTGTATGAAAAAGGGGGATTAAAGTTAAAACAGAAGGAAAGACCTTTAGATGCAAAGTCCTAAGTGATAAGAAAGGTGGCGTTTCTATGATTTTTTTCTTAGTTCCTTCAAAAAGGAGTCTAGGCTGACTTGCCTCTCTACCTTGGTGAAATATGCTCCTATCAGGAAGCTGAGCTTAGTGAAGTCACATACCACACTCTCAATAAATTCGAGCAAAGGAAGGAACAAATGGTTAATCACTTAGACCGAGAGACAGCAGCATAAGCATCCTGGATCCCCACACAAGTGAATTACACTCCTCACTGGGGCAGCACAAGCATCCCGGATCCTCACACAAGCGAATTACATTCCTCAGTTCCTGGCACCTGAAACTGACTCTTAGACAATCAGATTTAGTCAAGCAGCCTCCAGTGGCCGACTTCCTTCAGTAAAAAAAAAAAAAAATCCAAATATGACCACTATTTAATTCCTAAAATGTGTTTACAACCCCCTGTACAAGCTTCCCTTGGCATCTTCCAACAGAGCCTCACTGTCCAACCCACAAACAGCTGCTTTGCTCAAATACACTATTCAAAAACCGTGAACATGCCTCAGTCCATATTCCAACTACTGCCTGAGAGAGGAATGCCTTCACAGAGAAGGCTTTCATTCCTGAGCTTTGTGAATGAGTTGCCTAGGTTTACGCAGAGGATGAGAACAGCTCTATCTTGAATTCTAGTTGCTAGCCAGGCAGGCTGCTTGCAATGCTTTTACCGTGATTGGTTTCTTGTATCCGATACGAGATAATGCAATCATATCACAGATCCAAATACTGGTGCCAGCATTACTTCAGAGACTTCGAGCTTCCCACTGAAAACACAAGAGTTTCTCCATGACTTTCAGATCACATAACTCCTTTTTAGACTGTGTAGTGGTTGATATTTCAGAAAATCAGCACTCTTTTGTATTTGAACTAGAAAATGTCTGTTTGCATATTCATGTGCACAGTCATTTATAATTTTCAACACTTTCCTTGCATTCAGTCACCAGCAGACATAGTCAGAGACATTTGCCTTCCTTTCTAGTTATATTTCTACCATTGTGATAAACACTAAAGCCAAAACAACCTGGGGAAGAAAGGTTTTGTTTGTTTGTTTGTTTGTTTGTTTTTAGCTTACAGACACAGTCTTGTCATGAAGAAAAATAAGGCAGGAACCTAGGCAGTCAGGAGCCTGGAGGCTGCAGAGGCCATGCAGAAGATGCCCCACAGGCTTGCCTCCAGGACAAGCTGATGGAGGCAATACCTCCATTGGGATTCCTCTTCCCAAATATGTATGTAGGTTTGTATCAAGTACAGAGAAAGAGAGAGAGAGAGAGAAAAGAAAAGAAAAAAGCTCATCTTGTTAATAGAGGAAAACAGAGGTTAATGCCTTTGCTTAAAGAACAGTGAGATCTGAGAAGAGGAAGCTGTTACTGGTACCTCAACCAGACCCCCACTACTAAGCTTTGGCTCCTTCCAAAAAAGAAAAAGGAAACCAGACATAGGTGTTATATTTCAGTAGCTAAGAAACCAGACATGTGTGGTATTTTACCTAAGAACATACTTGGTTTTCAGGATGGAACAGTGAGTTTAATCACACAGTGTTGAGATGGAAGCCTGAAGAGATTTGTAGTTGGTTACTACAGATGAGCTCTAATATGAACCCAGCTGCGGCCAGCATGTCTCAGGCCCTTTGGGTTTATTTGCTTGCTTCCCTGCCTGCTTGTTTTAGGCGTTCAATGCACTGAACTGAATTAATTCTCAAGTTCATGTCTCTCCACAGATCTGTGCATGATTCTGTTGTATTTATTTACATGTTTATTTTTTAAGTGGCAATGAGTGTCCTGTGGTTTACCAGCCAAAATAAAAGCTGACAAGTGGCTGTCCTATAAACAGGCCCCTTGTCCCGCCCCCCCACTTCAGTGCTCACACTTCATACACTGTGACGTTTCCCTGATCACATAGTCATAGGAACACACATCCTAGGGAGTTTGCATTCTCACACTTCTAGCTTTATGAAAAGTATATTACAACACAACTAATACATAGGCGATTATACCATGCTAGAAGAAACTTGGGAAGCTTACTGGAAAGGGAGGCTCTTTATCTCAGTCTGCTAGTCTGCATTTGAGAGAACACACATACTGCACAGTCTTTTCAATACAGGACCTATTTATTTTAGCAAACGGCAAAGGTCACTCCTGCTGCAAGTATATAGTGGGTACCTATCATCTGCCAGGACATAAGGTACTATGCTGGGTAACACTAGTGAACAGGGATTCCTGATGTCATGAAAGTAACATTAAGGGAGACAGACAACAGGATTCTGAGTGATTTTAATGCTGTGAAGAAAGTGTGTGATTTTTAAATATTACACCTAAAGGTAGCTGGACATGGGATGCCTAGTATAACTCACTGGAGTTCAGTAAGCCAACGAAACTCTTGGGAAGCCCCCATGCATGCCTACTGTCTACAGGACACACACTCCATCAGGATTCACCTCCCAGGAGACACTATCCTTTCTCTCCTACTTTTCTTCCAGCTGGTGGTCAGTCCCCCGCCTCGGAATCACCAACACTACGTTGGAAGGTCTTCGGTTCCAGGTGTAGACCGCTCTCAAGACCCATAGCTTTCTTGGAGCCACCAGGGAAAGCTGGCGGAGCACGCGCCGGGAGCGCGCTCGCTGGAGCCGCCCTCCCGCCCCCGGCTCCGCGGGAGCGCGCGCGCCGGGCCGGCAGCTTTAGGCGGCGGCGACGCGGCCCGGAGGGCGGCGCGCGCCCTGCTCTCGGCAGCTGCGGCGGTGGCTGGAGCGGGCTGGCGTCGGGCACGGGGGCGGGAGGGGACGCGGCAGCCGCGTGAGCGCCGAGGAGAGTGGGGCGCAGGACCAGCGAGTTGGAGAGGCGCGGCGAGCAGCACTGCGCCCTCGGAGAGCCCGGCCTCGCGTCCCCGTGCCCGCGCGCGCTCAGCACCCGCGTGGAGGACAGCTCCGCAGCGTGCCACTCGCTCCGTCGCCCTCTCGCCCGCTGGCGCCCTATAGCTAGTGGCCCCGACGACCCGGGGAGAGTCAGCACCGCGCTACCCGCTCTGCTCCTCCCTACGAGCCAGCCGGGAGAGCAGCCCGCGGCCTCGGGAGCCCTGACGACGCTGGAGCAGAATGTACCAGGGACACATGCAGGTAAGAGCCCTCCTTCTGTGGGTCAAAATAAAGAAGCCAAGTTCCTGGGGGCCAGAGCTGCACCTTGCCCAACTCAACAAGTGACTGGTGCACCATGACAGAGGCGTTTGCGATCCCCAGAAACACTGGACTATTTCCCAGGATGGGATGGGGAGGAAAGACCGGGAACTTAGGCGGGGAAGTTTGTTTTCTGTTCAGTCTGAGGCTGTGCCTTTAAGAGGGCTCTGGGATCCTAACAGAGGAACCCTGAGGAGGTGATCATGTTTCCTTGCATCCCATCGCACGTATGTCAGCTGAAGGGCAAACATCAGCCAGACTTGCCGACTCTCTTGCCTGCACAGGGCTCTCCACAGTCCGAGCACTTAGCTGCGGTCGCGGTGTTCTCTAATGTTTTGTATTTTAAATGTTCTGTGATGTATTTCCCCCTTCCGGTGATGGGACATTGTCACCTGTCCCAGTAGTCACAGTGGAGCAGTTCTGGGGTTCTTCAGATGCCAGCCTAGTACTCAGTTGGAAAGATTACTTTAACCTTGAGTCTAGTTTTTAAGCACTAGGTTGATTCTTCCTCATGATAAAATTGTGCTGCTGTGTGGTGGAGAGATAACCCAAGCACTAACTCAGCCTTCTAAAGTGTGAGCGGAGCTCATTCTCTATCCTTGTTCCCCCCTGGAGCTTCCTTTTCAAAACCACTCAGATAGCAGTCCTCATAGGCAGTGACCCCCCCACACCTTGCATCCATCCGGGGTGTCTGTGTGAGTGCCAAAGATGCCTCTCCAGTCTTCTAGACTCCCGGAGACATAACAAATACGTTGCTGCATGCATGACTTAATATTTAATTTCCAGGTCTTAGGGAAATTCTTTTGAAGTATCACATAGTGTTATCTAAAGCATTGTACTAATTGTATCTTATCTAAAACATATTGCTGACTGTATCTTAAGTTCGGTAAGGGTTCAATCAGCGAAGTAGAATTCCAATAGCATTGCCCTGTCACTGACATCATCCTGCTTTGAAAGTCATTAATAGGATTATGTCACATTTGATGGATAATTAGTAGTATAATTTAAAGATATGTAGGAAATACGATCTGCCTGATTAGAAACTTTAAAAATTAAAGGAGTTCTCCCACTACTAAAAAATAAAAGCCAACAGCAAAGGACTAATTTAATTTTGTGCTTTGTTTTCACCCAAGAATGTTACTTAAACTTTCCCTATTTACGTAGTATTCTTGAATAATCTCTTCACAAAGGTAAAAGAGGAACATTTGAGTAAATAGATTCAGCTCTCAGAAAATTTCTCATATACACAAAATTCACAGTTGACTACCTAATGCAATTCATTAAAAACTTTCCATGACTTTTTGTTTGGGGGTTTTACGTGTTTTGTGGGGGTTCTTTATTTTCTAAAATATGTTCTTGTGAATGCAGAATTGAAAAACAATCTGGTGAATTCACACACCCTCCAAAACATTTTTAACTCAATTTTCAGATATTTTAAGGGAGGATGTTATTGAAAATTAAACGATATATGGAACAATTTCTGACAGCTTAATCTTACTGTGGAAGAGGAGACAAAACATGACAGGATTGTCCATTTGTTCCCAATGTGACATGCACTGCTGCACACCAGGGCTGCACACCAGGGCTGCACACCAGGGCTGCAGCAAAGCTTACAGATTTGCTCTGCCTAGCCTAACTTGAAAATATTACAAAACAAAAGCTATGATCAGCATCCTTGTCAAAATTTTAGAGCACAATGCTCTGACACACACCCCCCAACTCTTCACGATTACACTGAACAAAAACTTTCAGATATGGTCTGAATAGGAATTCTGACTGTCCCCAAATCACCTCGGTAGCCTGGTTCATGAAATATCTTTGTTTACATTCTTAAAGCCCTACTTTCTTCCCCAACACGGTCATTTAGCCTGTAGATAGACTCTCTGCAGTGTTGGTGTATTTAAAAAATGACTCCTCGTGGGGTTTAGCTGTGCCTGCCCCTAGTCACACATGTGCACAAACACAGTCAAAACACCCTTAAATATTTTCAATTAAAATCCCAACACATCCTCTGTAGTGTAGACCAGGAGCATGGATTTTGACTGAGGTTGCTGCCAGCTTTGGGCATATTTGAAAGACTGGTATTATTCGGCTGTATTAAAACAGGTCTGAAATAGAAAACCCTTGTCAGTGTGTCCTATGCCTTCTAAGTCTTCTATATGCAAGATATTTAAAAACAGTGCTTTGTAAATAACAATCTGGAGTGGAGGGAGTGTTCACATGAAGCCTTAAAAATAGTCCAATTAAAACTCCTGCAGAGCCTTCATGTTTGCAACTTAATGGTTCTGCAAGTAGATTCTTGATTCTCACACAGAAGGCTAAGTGGTCTGCTCATTGTGGTAGAACCTGCACTCAGGGGCTTTTAAAAACACCCATTTGCTTTAATTTGGACGGTTGATTACTAGTTGAAAAGTGGCACCATTTATAAATGGACAAAGCACATAAACAACCATCTTTCTTGGTTGCATGGCCATGGCTGTGACTATTTCTCAGGTGCAGGAGTTGTATTGTTTTCCACTGGCTCACCAGTTATTTCCAGAGGGAATTGATTTCCCCAGTAACTTAAGCAAGGATGGCTCTCATTAGTGACGGCTTAGCCTCGCTTCCTTCTCCCTTCTCACAAAGGGATCGATGGTGATTAAATACACTCCAGCATCAGTTGTGACAGAGCTGTCTACTACTGATAAGCACACCTTGGTCTGAATCCCACCAGCATCCCTGTGCCCAGTGCTAAGGTGCCTGTTTGCTCATATGGGTATGCATTAACAGTGCCAGCAGGAGCAAAAGTACTCATGTCCTCTGAATATTTTCTTAACCCAACTCGTTTTCTGCTGGAATATAAATGTAGACAATGGCATTTACATTTTCAACTGAGATGTTTTTTCTTAGGAATGAGGAGTTAGTGGTAATTCTTCTTTTGTTTTTTATATATATATATATGTATGTTTTTATATACATATATATATATGATTATTTTGGAAGGAAGTCAGACTCCAAATAATCTATTTGTGATGGTGACTGACCTTCATCCCAGGCATTCAGTGCAGACTCTTCACAACACATGTATACCACAGAAGTATTAGATTACTAGCTTCTCTCAATGTCAGCATTTTGTTTGTTATCTCTCCAAAATGAATTTGAGGTATTTTTAAAATTTATGATATTACTTGATCTTTCCTTAAAATTTTTACAAAGCGGACCTATTGAGATAAATAAATCAACCATGTTAATATATTAGACCTGACCACTGGAGATTCGTTTAAGTTTTCCAACATGAAGGAGTCAGGCCAACATAATCTGTGGATGTTTTCCACATCCATGCCTCAGTTTACCCCATGGGGACCCCCAGGAAGCTGCTAATGTTATGCCGGGTACTCCCAGTTCTCCAGCAGATGCCTCTTCCACCCTCCCATGGTACATTTTTCACCCTATGTCATTTCTTTATCAACCCTTTGCTAAGTCCTCAGCTGCTAGCCCTCTGCACACACATCATGGTATTTGAACCACTGGCATTTGGAGCGAAGGTAGGGTATGATGTGTTAGGCACGGTGAAACAGACTGGGCAGACTGTTGTCTTGGTCAAGGGTGGCTACTGCCCTTGCTCCTGCCTTCTGTACTCAGCTTAAGTGGCACACCCTTCCCTCCCTGCTGTGAGTAATGACCAACATTTTTATAATGCCATTATTGTCTTCACTATTAACTACATACAATTCTGTTGAAGAAAATTCATGTCCAGTTACGCAGATGCTCACAATTACAGAAAATCTTCAGCAAGATTCTTCAGTGCCTTTCTGTATATTTACAAACAGTTACACTTGAGATGGATGTAATAGTGAGTATTTAGCACTAAAAGTTTTAAAAGCTATGGTTTAGTGTGGTAAGCTATCTGATTAAGCTGAAAAATTTTATTCCTCGGCCAACAGTTAACAGTAGACACCCTAAAAACCATATTTCAGGCTGTAAATAGATTTTATTTATAGCTTATAAAATTCTTCCTAAAAGCATGTGTTTGAAACTGCAAATTCCAGCACATGTATGTTTTGACTCTAAATCATTTTTAAAGTACAGAGAAAGAGAGAGTTTAAACCAAGCTTGTTGATTTTAAAATCCAGAATTTCTTTGTCACTACTGCCAACCTTGGAAGCATTGAGATACGTGTACCATGCAGTGAGAACATCTGGAAGGCTGCTTCTGCTTTGTTTGGCTGGTTTGGTTTGAGCTTTTTCTCTTTTTGTTGAGATCACTCTTTTCCAGCAGTGGTATAGCTGGAGAGCTGTTTCAAGGGTTTGTAGCTCAGAATGGACTTCCTGACTCAGTTACTAAAGGAATATCTTTCTCTCAGTGAGTGTGCTGGGAAACCACCATTCTGTGTCTTCTTACTGAGAGACCCAAGTCCAACTGAATTTTAGTGACAATAAAGAATGATGTGATTTCAAGTGTGTTTTCCAGTATGGTGGCACATACCTGTAATCTCAGCAATAGGTCAGGAGCCTGAGTTTGCAGTCTTCCTGGGCTACAGAGGGAAACCTGTTTCCAAAGAGAAAAATCAAATAGGCTGACAGAGAAAAAAATGGTTGTCTGATTTCTGAAGCACACTTAACCATTTTTTATACTCAGAATGAACAAATGATTTACTTATTTTGATACGACCAGAATGAGGGATGTCTTCCCTGACTCCCGCTCTTCGCCTATGCAAGGATACCAAATGGAAGATTGTCCTTTCCTGGACTGCTGAGAGAGATGATTATATCTTGTCTATTATATTACTATGTAATGCCAGATATAAGCAGGAAAGTAGTTAATATCTTGTTGGTTCAGTATCAAGACAATTAGTGATTTTCAGAGGTGCCTATGCTGTCCTGTGTGTAATGCTTTGGCTTTTTCTTATTAGGAGATTACATGATATTATTTAAATTCCATTGGTTAAATAACCAGAATCACACTTGAAGGGGGAGTTCAGAAAACAAGCCATCTGTATGGATTTTTCCTTTAGACAATCATGGTATAAACCGCATGGATGGCAATGCTTGTACTCCGAGGCTGTTTATCCAGGGTCTTGCCAGAGAGAGATAGATGTACAGAGCTCTGCCAGCAATGTTGCAGTTGAGCAGATCGGGGAGAGTTGAGGTAGCTAGCATTGCAGATACATGCTCAGCTCCAACCCACTGTTCATGGGAACGTACTGAGTAAGTTCTGTGATTGAGGCTTGGTGAAGCAACATTTTTCCTCCCCCAAAGAATACCATCTGGTGATCTATGAATCACAGAGATAATCAAGAAAGGGTTACTGGTGTTTTGATGCCAATAATCCACCTAGGGTGACTCAGAATTCCTACTCCCATGTACCTCTTCAAAGCAATGTGGCTCTAAAAGTAACTGATATAGTATACAAATTCAAAAATGCCATAATGATTAAAGGACATGGGATGTTTGGTTTGCAAAGTAAAATCTCAGAAGGCCACAATGACTATGGAATTATTTACAGGCTTCTGTTTAGGAAAGGAATAGACCTATTCTCTACCACATTGGTTAAATGCATTAAAGGTGACATTAGAGACACAAAGAAGCAAAACTGCAGAATTTATCTCGGATTACTTTGATCAAGAGTGAGCCCAGGTTTACATTTTCTACTTCTCTCCTGATGTCTTTTGTCTGTAGTTTGTGGTTACTGGTTTGTGTCTGTGTCTATCCCTGGAGTTCTGTCCATGACAAAAACCTTTGCTCTGTAGCTATTGAACAGTACAGAAAGCATCATATGGGAGAGAAATGCAGATTCTTTATAGAAATTATTAGCAGTGTTTTACAAAGAATTAAGTTACTGACACCGACTGGCCTCAAAGCACTCAGGACTACAAACAAGCTCTCCATATGTTGTTTCCAACATTTATGATTTATGGTGTATTTTCATGGTATAAGGTTTCTTACAACCTGTTGGCTGCTTTGAGCAAATGATTACCACAACACACACACACACACACACACACACACACTACTCCAGGTCAGGGGGCATGGAAAAGTACATTACTAAAGATTAAAGGTAAGTGTTAACTTAGGTTATAAAAGCTGATTACTTCAGAAATCCAAGGCAAGTAAAGCTGGTTGTTACATTGTTCTCTTCAAGGTAGGTTAAAGAAACAGACCGAGTACACAGTAGGACAGCAAGAAGAGTCTCACGTGAGTGACCTCCAGGCATTTTGCTAATTAGGCTGTGAGGTCCAGCAAAAGTTGATTCCCTTTTAATGTAAGAGATATTTTTATGAAATTGTATCTCTCTACTCTCCAGGTTTTGAGAAAAGTGGTAACACTGGAGGATGAGGTAAAGTTTCTTCAAGGGATAAGCAGTCAGAAGACACCATACAAAGCATCCTGGCAGGCAAGATGCTTGCTTGAGATTTATGAAGCCAAATGCAGGGAAAGTGAGTGGTTGAGCAGTACAATGTCTGTGCACACATGAGCTCCAGCCTGGTGTGGAGAAGAGATACAGTGAAGAACGTTGTGAGAAAGCCCACAACACACCTGGTGTATGCCAGTGTGTGTGTGTGCATAACTCTGTGTCTAAAAAAAAAACCAAATTAATTTATAAAAGAGTGCAGTCAACTGATAAAACCATTTATGATAAGCAAATCCAACCCTTGCCAGGGAAATACTGCCTGATCACCAGGCCATTGGTAGGTGTCCATCAGACCAAGCTCCACAAGATCAACACACAGTGTGAACAGAGAGTTGAAAATTTAAAAATATGAATATCCTTAAGGGAATATGAGGAAAAATAAAAACTTCATAAGAAAATAAAGCTGCCAGAGCTGAGATATATGCCTTTTCCCTTGTACATGGGTGTTAAAGGTGCTAGGGAGGCAGGTTCTAAAAGTCATGCTCAGATCTTGTAACCATGCAACACTTGAATCAGCAGGTGAGAATGTGCACAGGGAACAGTGGAAGGCTTGTTGGAACTGTGCTACTGCAGACCAGGACATTGGGATTTACATGCATATCAACATTTGAGAAGCACTGACATGTAGAATCTCTGCATGGAGAGCAGAGCCCGATCATTGAACTCACACACTTTAATACACTTAGTTCTTGAATAGCTTTCTGATACCACAGAGGCATGATGAGGTCCAGGGCAAAGCAGCGGGCAAAGGCAGTGATGGCAATTGTATTTGCACAGAATGCTTTGTTATGTGGACAGCACCTTTGCTGCTGTGACAGTGGAACAGACTCCAAGTGAGCTGTAGTTTCCCTTCAGGGGAGACACAAGTCAGGATGATGTTCCATCTAAATAAAATGACCTTCCTATCTATGGAAGACTGTTATGTCCTCATCCATTGAACTGTTTTTGTTTTTTTTTAAAGCAAGATAAACAGCCCATTTCACTCGACTGTGGTTCGTAAGGATGTCTCTGGTGATTTCATGGCTCCCTGATGGTGTGACTGTCCAAATGAGGCACATGGCTCTGGGTCTGACTGTACCAAGCTGTGCATGATTGTTTCTCTCTCGGGAAAGACAGTTACTCTGATAGCCTGAAGCCGCTAGAGCCTCTTTACACTAAATTGTCCTGATGTCTCTGTTCTCTGAAGGCTTAGGAGCCATTTTACTGGTGTTTGGTTCGGTCTATTCTAAAATAATTGTGGATCTAAATGTGCTGAATAGAACATTCTAGGTGAACAGTTTCTGTGTTTCAAACAAAAAAGAAGGAAGGAAAGAAAGAAAGAAGGAAAGAAAAAATGTGCTGTTTCAGGTCATAGAATCCTTAGTTTTAAAAGCTGTTTAAAATTTCACCTCACTTTGTAGATGAGAAATTTGGGACTGGATTTAAAAAAAAAAAAAAATTTCCCCAGAGCCCTACATTGTTTAGTTACTTGTGCCAATATTGGGATGAGGTTTGCTTTTCTTGAATATTTTATTTCCATTGCACCTTTATTCTTATTTTGACATTTATGACACTGAGAAAGCTACGTGAAAAGTAAACATTGCAATAAACCAGGAGATGTTTCCAAATAGCCAGGTGTTTGGCACTCAGTCACCAAAGCTGACATTTCCCTGCTTTTCAGCTGTGTTATAACGATTTGATATTTACACGACCCGTTTTAGCAGTCTTTCGCTGTCAGCAGAAGAAGGGCTGGTCTGAGAAGCTGTACGGGTGGAGTGAATAACAGAAGTTATATGATTTCTTGCCCTAATGTTGTTGGTCCCTATGTTCAGTGAACTAAACTAGATGGAATGTTTGAGTGAAATGGCTTGACGGCTCTTAGCATTATTCTTAGTTCCCTAAATGTACTCAGTCAGGGTAAGTAACTGAGACAAACTCTATCTCATATAGTAGATAAGGACACATTGAGAAGTATATTCAGCCAGGCAGAGTGATGAACACCTTTGATCCCAGCACTCGGGAGGCAGAGGCAGACTCATCTACAAAGTGAGTTCCAGGACAGCCAAGGCTGTACAAAGAAACCCTGTCTCAAAAAGAAACAAGGAAAAAGTATATTCAAACAATTACAAACAGGAAGGAAATGTTACAAATAGAAAAGTAACCATTGTTTACTGTCATCATAGAAACTTGACTCACAAGATGACCCATGCAAGTCTGAGTTGTGTGGAAAATGTCTCAGCATTCAGGATGTAGAAGCAGGGGGATCAGGAGTTCAAGGTCATCTTTGGCTACATATCAAGTTCAAGGGCATTCCGAACTTTATGAGAAAACCCCTCTAGAAGCCCTGATCAATGAGAGTGATATTTGATTTGAAAGAAAACAGGCATGTAACATCAAAATATCATCTGCAAGTTAAGAAAAGATGCTATCTTTTAATGACCAAATTAGTAGATATCATAACTAAACAATGAAAATCAGTGTCATGAGGAATCACATGAACATCTAAGCCTCTGGATGTCCTGCCCCAAAGAGAACCATGCTGAAATCACTGCCAAATTCAATCACGAGAAACTTGGCAAATTAAAACAAAGGAAGTTTTATAAAATAATCAGATTTTGTGTTTCTGAAATACCACTATCATAAAAAGAAGGAAAAGCAGAAAAGTTGATACAAGTTAAAAGAAGAATAAAGACATAAGACAAATAGATACAACATATGACCCTAAAATAGATTTGGATGAATATAGATAATGGCTAAGGCCACTGATGATTAGCAAAAGTTGAATATAGACTGGAACTCAAGTTGGTATTATGTTAGTGTTAAATTTCTCATGTTTGAGAAGCAATATGAAAGTATAAAAGGATGTCCTTGTTCATAGTGACCATAAACAAACTCAGTGGATCACACAACAAACAAATAAACAAGTAAATAAAGAAATAATAAAAGACATGAAATGGGACAGGTTGGAAAGAGAATGGGGATCAGTGGGGGTGGGAAGAGGGTAAGAGATGGTAATGGGATGAATGTGATCAAAATACAAGATACACATATATGAAAATGTCATGTGTATCTCAGGTATAATACATGATAAAAAATACTTCAGAAAGAGGATGATCTTCATAAAGTATGCATGCTGCCACATGAATGGATAAGAAAGGGTGTGGCATATGTAATCTCTCATTTGAATAATAAATGTGTGTATGGAGAAAAAAGAAAAGAGATCACAACTAAGCAAATAGAACAAAAAATGATCTTAAAAATTGGTTAAATTGAGAAAAGACATTCAGTGATCTATTGTATTACCTTCATAATTCTTCTGTAAGCTTAAGTGCTATTTTGAAATAAAAAGGGTTTGTTGGTATTTTTTGATGTAAAAAAGAAGTACATTGTGGATACTTACAGGCTCCTAGAACTAAGCTAAGGATGGAGGAGGGACCAGGTCAGAGTGATCAGAAGGAGAGGGGCAGGCCCAGTCAAACCCAATTAGGCTAACTTGAGTGCCTGTGCAGGCTGCACCCAGAGTTTGTTTCTGCTGGCTTGGGCTCTACACTACAGCTGCAGGACACAGAAGCCTCACAGCAAAGCTTCCACACGGCTTCTTGCCACCAGCATGCCTCCTGGACTGTGGCAGCTTCAGTGTATCCCAATCCTGGGAAGAGAAGGAATGGTAGGTGGGCACAGTGACAGCTTCATGCCTGACAGGTGGGCATAAAAAGTACCTTCTCTGCGCTCATCTGAGACTCAGAAAGCTGCGGGTCTGCAAACCTAACGGACAGTTTGGATTCTGCCAAGTCTCTTGAAATGTTTCCTATCACATTTTATAGATGCTACTGGGAAAACAACCAGATCCATCAAGAGCTCTCTTGAAAATAAGATGGGTACCTAGCTCTCTGCTGACTTAACTGTGGTCTGGTCGACCTCATGTGGTAAGAGGTAAAAGCAAACAGTTCTCTTTCAGGCAATTCTTAGGCGATCCTGCCACTCTTAGGTGCATACCTTTAGAAAAATATGGGGCACCTGGAGTATATTGGCTTATTAAATCAGGGAGCTAAGAAGAGTAAAGTGATCCTGCTGTCATTTGTCAGCATCTGTCTGCTGCCCCCTTCGACTCCTTTCAGAAATTAGAAGGAGCCCTGTGAATAACTCAGTAATTAATCACAGTTAAAATGCATATCATGTGCCTTAAAAATAAGAACATCCTTTCAGGAATTTAATATGGAAATGTGGGCAGATTACAGTGACATATTCACCCTGAAGATGGTGGCTGTCAGGATGCCCTGTGCACTAGAGTCATTAATACTAATACAAAGTGTCTTATGCAAGTTGTTAGAAAGATTTATGTAATACCAAAAAAGTATTCTTAAGCCTGGGGAAAGATTTAATTAAAATATTATCTTGAAGTATCGGTGTTCTCAGAGTTCATGTTCACAACATTATCAGTTCACAAATGAGGACACAGAGGATCTCAATGGCTCAGACTTTTTTTTTTTTTTTTTTTTGAGAAAGGTTTTGAGTCTTTCAGTCTGTACTCACAGCTAAGGATCTTGAACTTCTGATCCTCCTGCCTCCACTTCCCAACCATAACTGATTTATTGAGTGCTGAAGGTCAAGATCAAACCCAGGACCTCATCCTTACTAGGGAAGCTCTCTACCAACTGAGCTGCTCTTCCAGAAGCCTTGGTGGATTTGGAGGCAGGTTTCATACTTCTTTGTATTTTAAGAATGTCTAAGCTGGAGTGACTATGGCTATGGTCATACAAGTTGGGGAGGAAAGGCTCTATTTGGCTTATCCTTCCACATTGCAGTCTATCACTGGAGGAAGCCAGGACAGAATTCAAACAGCACAGAAACCTAGAGGCCAAAGCTGATGCAAATGCCATGGAGGGATGCTGCTTTCTGGCTTGCTCATCAGACTGATGCCTTATAGAAGCCAGAACTACAAATCTCAGGATGTTCCCATGCACAATGGGCTGCTCCCCCAACCCTATCAGTCATTAGTGCAGAAAATTCCCTCCAGGCTTGCCTACAGCCCAGTCTGATGAAGGCATTTTCTCAATTGAGGCTCCTTCCTCTCCGATGACTCTAGCTGTGTCAAGTTGACATCAAAGGAGCCAGCACAGAAGTAACAACAGAAAAGAGCTTCCTTCCTGGAACAAACAGCCCCAAAGCAGGGGCCTAACTTTAGCACATAGAGTCTGTGACCTTATTGTCAATACTCAGTCTTCTAACTGCCATTGTCCACATCTGTGGTGTGGGAATGCATGTGCATGCACACACACAAACACAAACACATACACACAGACATAAGACACACTCAGACACATGCACAAAGAGACACACACAGACACACAGATACACAGACACACACACACACACACACACACACACATCTTCTCCAGCAACTTGAGTAGATGGGATCTTCATATAGCAGAGACTTTGCGCATAGTTCTTTCCTGGTGGATGTTATCCCCAGAGTCTTTATAGAGCTTACAAAGTGTTTCCTGTCCATCATGAGTGGAAGGGAGGGTTGCAGTGGTACCCACTACACTAGGTGGTCCACTATGGCAGCCAGTGCTTCTCACCCAGCTCTGGATTTTCCGTCCCCCATCCCCACACTGTCTGTTTCCTGATCTTCACTATTTCTCATGCTGTCATTTGTCTCTCAGCCAGAGTCACTCTTCCACATGTCAACACCCTTGCCCACCAAGCAAAATCAAGGATGTCTTCCTCATGTTTTCTTCCCATTCTGTATGCCTCACTAACCCAATAATTAGCATATAATTTTAAGTATGTTTGAGTCTGTCCAACTACTAGAAGCCTGTCCGTGGCAGGGGCTATATTCAGTATATCTTTATACCCTTAGATACTAGTAGCGCAAGTGCATGTTACTGCTGTAGAATGTTGAATGGATGGATGAACTGAGACATGAAGGAAAGGAATGAAGAAAGAAAGGAAGACAGACTCAGAACAATCCCCAAATGTGGACTCCTGGGAAGTCACAATGGCCTCCTCCACTCTAAGATGCACAGAGCCCCAATAATCCGATCTATTCCCATGAGTTCCAGGAGCAAATGTGTATCAAGTGAAGTTTCCACACACTTGAAAGGGAATCAATTACAGAGGAACCTTGTAATTAGATTGCCCCTGTAATTAACCAACACGCGCTGTCAAAGCAGTCTGCACAGTTTAATGGTTGAACTTCTTTCAAGCCTCAGGACAGACTGGTGTTCCAGATTTAGAAATGTAATAGATCCTTCTAATGGGTCCCCATGATATCTCTAACAGCCACAGTTGTGTGGAGTAGATTCCATCATTCTGTATGTCTAGACACCTCCTTCCTGACTCAGCTCATGGTCAGTAATTACTTGGAAGAGAATTTTCTTTGCTACAGATAATATATTTATGCATGTCCAGGGAAGGTTGTCCCAGGTTACTACTAATCATATCATGGAAAGTAAATTCTAAACACCTCCTAACATCAAGATACTTGATTTTAGCTGGGTTGTGGTACCACATGCCTTTAATCCCAGCACTCGGGAGGCAGAGTCAGGAGGATCTCTGTGGATTCAAGGTCAGCCTGGTCTACACAGCAAGTTCCAAGTCCACAGTAGAGGGTACACGAAGAAACCCTGTATTGAAAAAAAAAATACTTGATATTGCCTATAAAATTGAGGTTAACCCCTTGCTTCCTTGGATAGTGAGCTGTGGGTTAAGATCCTGCCAGACCTTTTATTCTCAGCCTGTGAACACTGTAGACACCTTCCCACAAAGCTGTATATCCCCAATGTAGACTCCCAGCTGTGATAAAATTCCACTAGCTCTGCAACAATAGTCACTTTTTGTAAGAGCCCTACAAAATGTCATCTTTAGAGATTGGCAGAGAAGCGGTATTTCATCTCTGTTGCTCTGAAGAGAATACATCAGGCAGGGTCTGACCAGTCACTAAGAGTTAAGGGCCCAAAACTGAATCTTTAGAGTTTTGTTATATGGCTAGAGATCTCATAACATATTCAAGCCACTTCTCCACATTGCATTGGTACTACAGCTACTACAGCATGACTCAGCTCACAGGCACAAGAGGATTTCACAAGTTTCCTGGAACATTACAATGGTTGTGAAGGTTGGAATCCAACATGCATTTAAAGGTAGACCCTAAATTCATGGAGCTTCCAATTCCCTGACCTCCAGAATATCCAGTGCTTTCCTTCTGAAGGTGGCATCAGTTGACTTCTTTCTTTTATTATTTATTTTGTCCTAAAGGGTTACATATTTAGTTATATCCATTGCTATACATAAGTCTCATTGTGCCCATAAAACTCACTTTCTTTACCTTGTTCTCTGTTGGTGGACACTGATATGTGCTGCATTCTCAGGGAGTCACTTTGGCTGGAAGTCACTGTGGAGGGTCCTTGGAAAGCACACCTGTTATGTGGCCAGGCTCTACCTCTCCTGGGCATATTTATACTTAGATAACACCTCTGCAGACAACACATTGTATCTGCTTAGGAGTGTATAGACACTTGTAGAAACTTCCTTTGCTTTTTGCAGAAACTCCCCTATCTAGTTTTTCTCCCCATTGTTGAAAAAAAAATCCTCTGACCAAAACTAGTTTAAGAAAGGGTAGCTTTATTTCATCCAGTTTGAGGTGACAGCGGGTAAGTCATGACAACTGAAGCTTGAAGCAAATGGTCACAACACATCTACAAGGAGAAAGCAAGGAGCAGTGAATGCCTGCTAGCTAGTAATCTACTCCCTTTCTCCATTTTATAGGGGCTAGGAGCCCCGCCCACAATTAAGGTGGGACTTCCCATATAAATTAACCAATCAAAATAACCTCTTATCAACATTCTTGGATGCTAACTTTAACCTAAATGATCCCTCACAGGTATGACTAGAGGCCCACCTCTGGGTGATTCTAGATGCTGCCAGTAGATGACACTCACCAGTCTGTACAGGCAGGCCTGGGTGGCCAGTGTAATACTAATGCTGTGGTTTAGCCAAAGCTCAGAGACTCTAACCCTCTTACTGTGTATTAATATGTAGGAAAGCCTGGCTTATATGAATCTACTAAGCCAAACTATCCCACATCCCTAAATGCTAACACATAAATATTTTAATTGTTATTTGTGATTTTATATAAAATATTTTTAATAAGGTGGTTGTGTTAGCTTTCTGTTGTTATAGTGAAGTAGCTAAGATAATCAACATCTAAAGAAGAAAGGTTTATTTTGGCTCCTAGTTATGAAAGTTTAATTCATGATTTGAAGCAGATTGCTTTAGGTTCTATAGGAGGCATCTGCTGGAGGTGCAGAGCAGCAGAACCTTACAACTCATGACCAGTGCACAAAATAAGACCAGGCTCCACAGTCCCCCTTTCAGGGGCTCCCATGACTGAAGGCTTTCTCTCAGTTCCCTTTAAAAAAAGGCTTATTTGTGTGTGTGTGTGTGTGTGTGTGTGTGTGTGTATACACGTGCATGTGTGTGTGTATGTGTGTGTATGCGTGCATATGTGATTGTGTGTGTGTATGTGTGCATGTGTGTTTGTGTGTGTATGTGTGTATATGTATGTGTGTGTATGTGTGTGTATGTATGTGTGTGTGTTTGTGTGTGTATGCATGTGTGTGTTTGTGTGTGTGTATGCATGTGTGTGTTTGTGTGTATGCATGTGTGTGTATGCATGTGTGTGTTTGTGTGTGTATATATGTGTGTATGCATGTGTGTGTATGTATGTGTTTGTATGTATGTGTATGTGTGTGTGTATGTATGTGTGTATGTATGTGTATGTGTGTATGTATGTGTGTGTGTATGTGTTTATAGTGCACATAGTGTAATGTCCCCAGAGGCCAGAAGAGGGTGTTGGATCCCTTGGCATTAGAGTTACAGGCGGTTGGAAGCCCCTGACTCAGTGATGGGAATCAAACTCAGACCTTCTACAAGAGCAGTAAGTGTTCTCACCTGTCTCCCCATCTTCCCACAATTCACCAGCAAGGCCAAGGTTTAAGCAGACACTTCCTATTTTACATTAGCCTTTCACCCTCTCCCAAACTGGTCTTAAATGCTTGACTTCACTGGGGAAAATTAATGACTACTCTTTGAAGGAGTTCTCTTTATTTCTTATGCTCTTAAACAGTCTTTTATGAAGGAATAGAGCAAGTGCCAGGACCTTTGAAGAAACCTTAAGACAGGCTCTGAATCCATCCTATAGCAGCCTGCGATGAACATATGTGTATGTTTGTATCCTCTTTGCTACTGCTCTTCTGTTAGAGTCCTTTCATGGTCCATCACCCCCATAGCAATCTTCAAAGGTATGCTTCTTCAGAATCATGGTTAAAAGTGCAGGTTCCAGACCCTATCACAGGCTTATGGAACCAAGCCCTAAAGACTGTGGAAAACCCACAGTAACTCCCTGAACATGAACTTTGTGCAGTGTGGAGACAATAGGATTCTAAGGCCTCCTGTTCTAGCATCTATGATGATCCCAAATGCATTGAATGCTCTACTAAATTTTATAGACTCCTCTAAGCTGGACCTGGGCTTTCCATGCCTCTGGCCTTCCTAATGCTGTTCTCTCTGAATGGAACATCCATCTAGAGGTGTTTTTCCTAGCCTGATTCTCCTGAGCTCCCAGGCTGGTTACACGCCACCCCTCCCATGTTCACAGCACCCTGAACCTGGGTACAACTCTGCCCCAAATCCTTCACCCTGCTGTCTAATGGAGTGGTTTTCTTGGATATGTCTTAACTCCAGGACCTACCAGAGAGTCTGCCCATGGTATGGGAGTGACATACTGTGCCAATGTTTTCCACTGGGGACTCATTTTACAGACCTTCTAAGAGTGTGTGTGTGTATAATGTACTTTCCTGGATACCTTTAATAGAGTTTAATGAACAATAACTAATCATAAAGTAAAACTGTAATGAAATAGCCCTTATTTTACATTAAATATTATCTTAAATTCTAATAGTACTTCTTTTACATTAAATACTATCTTAAATTTTAAGTTTAACAGATTTCAATTTGGAACACATGAATTACAGTACCAAGAAAGTGACATTATGTTTACTCATTTGTGGATGGGAAAACCAAGACTCACAGCTAAGAGTGGTTTCCCGCATGGTACCCTCACCAGCCCCAGGAATCAGTTCTTCTGCCTGCTGCCAAATAAGAATGTTTGATTTGTTTGCACCTGACATTTCTTTCAGTCAAACAGGAATCTGAATAGACTTTTAGGGAGTAGTTAGTTTTAAAGGGTATAGCATTTTTTTTATAATAGTTTAATTATGTTTTAAAAGATCCCTGATAAAATACTTAATTTATATTTGTCTATGGGAATCTTTAGAAGTTTAAATCAAACCAAGAAGATTAATAGGGATAATTGTAAAATCAATTAGCTCCACAGTTAATCATTTAATTCAGCATGTACAATAGCTCCCCTTATCTGCAGTTTTGCTCTCCTCCATTTCAGTGATCCATTGTCAACAATGGCCTAAATGGGAAATTCCAGAAACAGACAATACACTTATTTGAATGGCCATCCATTCTGAGTAGTGTGGTAAAAACTGATACCATCTACCTCTGTCTGCCCAACATGTGAATCATCCATTGATCTATCGATGCATCTGTGCTGTATAAGTTATATACCACTTAGTAAGCTCACTGTCACATGGTTAGCATGTCACAAATGCCACTGTCTCGTTTCCATGGAGGCATTGTACATCTGTTCTACTTTTCTCTACTACTTATTCTGTTTTACTGAGTTTGGATTTTTCTATCATTAATTAATTGCAAGATTTTATTATCAAGAATACTGTGGGGGTCTTGGCATTCTTTGATGCAAAATGATCTTCATTATTTTTCTTCCTGTTTTTTGGACATAGGGAGAAATTTGGGGTGAGGTATTAATACAAGTTGTAGCCCTCTCGACTGGTGGCTTTGGGCAGATTTCTTAGCTCCCCCAGCACTGAAGAACGGAAGTGTGTGAGCATGCACTCTGAAGTCTTCTATGAACCTCCAACTGCTGGCGATTAGAACCGAACGGGTGACAATGAGATGGCAGACTGCTGAGGCTCTCAGTACTATGTTCTCAGCTCAAGAAACACCCATACACCATTGAGACTGGCCAACAACACTCATAAAACAGGCAGCACCACTTCATGTGGTTTAAAATTCGGAATAAAAATATGATGCAAATTACACCCTCAAACTAGCCAAATAAGCTAGTTGTCATGGCACATTTAAATTTCCCTGATTTCACCAGTCCCAAGGAAACTGATGTTCTTACAGGCAGCTGTAAGGAGGAGGTCTGGGGACAGCCTTCGTTTAGAAAACTTGATGGAGGAAACTGATGATAAATGGGCATGAGAAGCTAGAACCCAGAGCTGTGCTTTCGGCCTAAGCCATTGATATTGCCTGTTTGAAAATGTGAAATGAGAAACACCCTTGGACATCAGACACCAGAGGGTAGGACTCTACCAAGAGTCAGGACCTCTGCTGAAAGCCTGATAGTTTCATATCAAGCTATGAGGGCTTTTGGCTAACTTCAATTTATGAGAAAACAGAAAAGGTTGATCATATGGGGAAGAATTTGTGCATCTATTCTTATAGTGTTTATGTATGCATGATTATGAGCTATGCAAATACTGAAAACCCCAGAGACTTCTGATCCAAATTACTGACTTTATTTCCAACCATAACCTTCCAGAACCTGAGTGACCTCTGTGATCCATGCCCAGCCTCCTCCACAGTCTCAGATGCTTTCCCACATGGTATGGGCCTGGCTGCTCCCACATCTTGCCTCTCTTTTTCATTGCACACATTTAGAAAAGACTCAGTAGACAGAGCTGGGAAACATGGCCTGCTGCACTTGAGAATGAGAGCACTGTTTATACGGGTCTGTGTCCCAAGGATGCCTTTAACACAGTGGTCCTAAACACTAGCTCTGTTTTTCTTGATTAACAAAAGACAGAAAACTAGATCAGACTCAATCTGTAACAGCTTCAGAGAGCCATTGAAGAATTGGAGGGAGGGGAGGCGGTGTTTTGAGAGGCTAGCAACTGGATGTTACTAGGCATGACTGGCAGGCCTGGATGGCAGGCTTCTGTGGAGCTGTCCAAATGCTGTGCTTCATGCTTTCTGTGAATCTGTGTCAGTTTTCATAGCAACTACTGCTCCTGTGTTAGAGAGAGCATGGTCCTCAACCAGGAGAAGCACACTTCTGACAACAGTTCACACAAAGGGAACCTTTAGGGGTGACCACATAGCCACAGATATGGGCATTCTCTTTAGCCTGAACTTGGGTCTATATCAGTTTCATTAGTCATATGTTGTCAAGACAGAGGATAAGCCATATAAGTGAGGCCCATTCTTGCTATTTATCAGCTACGGTTGATGGATGACAGAACAAGCCTAGCCTCCCTGTACTACCATCAGTGAGTCTTAAAAATATTCTTATGTGAGCTACATAAGTGAGAAAGGTTACAATCCATTCAGTGGTAAAAGTAACTTACCAAGTCAGGGGCAATTGTAAAAGTAAGAACTATATAACACATATGTGTAGTCTTATAATGCCTGTCTTTTACATGTGTGAAGTAACAGTGTAGAACTGAGGGTTTGGGAACCTGCCTTTACAGGGACAGACATACTAGAGTAATATATATGTCCCATACAGCCTCACACAAGATATAGCCATAATAAATATGAATCATTGAAATCCAATTTACTTCCTGGCCACATTCCCAGGAAGGCTTGTCTAGCTTCCGAACTGTGGGTGCTGAAATAAAATCTGAGCAATGTGGGCAGAAGGGATAGATATCTTTAGATATATGGAACCCACTCACCCTGGTTTCCATGCTTCATTTTAACTGCTTAAAATATTGAAACCTGACCTCTTTCTATGATCCCAACCTCTTTCTTGGTAATGCTGTCTCCATGGTACGTACTTTATAAAAGTAAGCCTTCATTTATTCACTGACAGATGCTTACAAGTATCTTCTCTTTTTATGGAAATCAAGCTTTATAATAACCCTCATTGGGGAGTTGAAAATTTAACTGAAGATATACAAACAAACTTATCTAGGGAGATTTGGGCTACAACTCAAGAATATCTTAAAGGATATAATTAGGTGAGGCATATGAAAAGTAAGCATTTCAAAGCTATCTCTCTGTTGCTGTGACATCCAAGATGGACAGCACTTAGTCTGAGGGTGAATTAACAGATCATATCCACAGTGTTTAAATTAAACATTAGAAAATTATCCCAGTTGGGCAGAACACTTTGAAAGTATTTCTCTTTTGAAAATAGTAGATTTCTATGTCAGTTAAAGTGACCACAACTTTGGGGTATGTCTAAGGGATGCATAAATAACTAGGAACTTCTAAATGCATCTGACCTTGACCCAGTAATCTGTGTTCTATTTATTTCTCAGTGTTCTTTCATAGTCTAGATGTTAGGTGGGGAAAGAATTCCTATCCTGAAGCAGCAGAAAAACAACACAAAGGCATTTTCTTCTGGAGATTGGCACACTGCCAAACTATTTATTGGTCAGAGGCAACAGTAGTGAAGTGATCTTCCAATTTCCTTCACACACACACACACACACACACACACACACACACACACACACACACACACACAGGTCTTTTTCTATTCACCATGACACAGCAATTTACCCAGGAGAGGAAATCTGAATAGATGTTCATTTAGTATGAAATTTGATTGTGGAATGTAACTCCACATGAAAGTGGGACCCTTGAATAAGAATCTTTCTATTAAAAGATTAGAACTAAATCTTGGGTTGAGTATTTGACTCCATGAATCAGCAATTTCCAGTTCTTCAGAGCTTCTCTGGAATTAAGTGCTTTTTATTAATAAAGCAAATTACCCAGATCATAAATGGAAAAAGAACTTCTATTTATAAAAATAATTTAAACTTTGACAGAAACAAATTAACTAAATTAATAAATAGCAACATTTGTGGTTAATACCTTATCACCAGAAAAGAGATTAAAAAATCATCCAGCAACCCTCTGAGCCCTTGGAAGCTGGTTTTAATCACTGGGAAGGTCAAGGTCAAGGTCAAGGTTTGGTGTTTATTGAGAGCATTGTTATCTCTGGAGTTAACCCTGGTTGGTACAGTCATATGATGACACAGTCATGCATAGTCAAAGCCAGGGATAGAAGCTCTGGTTTGGGAATCCTATCCACTGTCCAAAGACCAGAGGAAAATTTTAAATATTCACAGTGGAAGGAGATGGGAGGGGAGGGAGGAGAGGGAGGAGAGGGAAGGGGTAATATATAGAAGTATTTATAGTGCCTGGTTTATACATAGGAAGTTAAACAGTAGAAGTAGCAGTCAGCATTTATATCAAACTTTAATTGCTGTGACATAAACAAAGATCAGTGTCAGTCTTCTCTTGCTAAGACCTGGCCATGAATGAATGACACATTAGAATACAATTAAGATGTTCAGATGCAAAGCAGAAAGACTGTGTGTACCATGGAGCTGGTAGGGTATTGATAGCACTCATATCCTTGACTCCCCCCCTCCCCAGGAATCTGCTCAGCCCAATATAGCTATTTGTTTTGGCTTAAACCCTTCATAATGACCATGTTTCAGTGTCTGTAAGTTTGAGCCCAATCACACTGTTACACATTTTTGTAATTCTCATAGTCATCTTTCTGTTTTGTTTTACTTTGTTTTTTCAGACAGGGTTTCTTTTTGTAGCCTTTGATGTCCTGGGATTATCTCTGTAGACTAGACTGGCTTTGAATTTACAGAGATCCACCTGCCTCTGACTTCCCAGAGCTGGTATTAAAGGTGTGCACTACCATGCCCAGCCATATTCATCTTTCATTTGTTTCTGTCTTTTTGTTTTTCATACACAAAGTACTAATGTGTCAAAATCTCAGAAACTCAGTTTGAAATGCTTTCTGTCCTTGCCTACCATCCTTCTAATCTGGGACCCCCTTCATTTCACCAGTACTGAGGACATTAACACACAGGGCAGTCTGAAGGCTTCCACAACTCTGAAATTCTAATTCATGAATACCATGGCCTTCTTTAATTATTTTGTGAATTTACAGAAGTAATCCTCAACACTACAGAGATCTTTTGTTTGTTTGGTTTATTTATTTATTTATTTATTTATTTATTTATTATTTGTGTGTGTGTGTGTGTGTGTGTGTGTGTGTGTGTGTGTGTGTTGTGTTGGCTAGAAGTATAGGATCCCCTGGAGCTGGAGTTACTGGCAGTTGAAAGCTATTCAACAGGGGTGCTGGGAATTGAACTCAGGTCCTCTGCATGAAACACTCTTAACCATTGAGTCATTTCTTCAGCTCCAATGGTTTATATTTTTAATAATATGAGATGTGACAACTTAAAGAACATAAATTATGTGAGACAAGACAATGGTGGGTCACCTCTGACGTGAGTGCAGCTCTGAGTCACAAACTGTTTCTCCTGTTAAACTGAAAGTGTGACACTCAAATACACACACACACACACACAGAGAGAGAGAGAGAGAGAGAGAGAGAGAGAGAGAGAGAGAGAGAGAGAGAGAGAATGAGAAAACAGGTGTTCTATTTATTATTTTTAAATGCAATAGTTTTTCTCCTGACTTGCAGATATAGGGTTTGAACACAGGGAAAGCCAGCCTGAGTCCATTGGTTTACATTATTAAATGAGCATATCTAAGGCATTTACTTACTGTCAAAGCAATGCACCCAAAGACAAGTGAGTGTGGTGGTCATGTCCTCCAGGGGTTGTAATCATCTCAGTGAGGCATCTCTCTGGCTCTGCTAAGGAAGGAGACTGCCCTTTGCCCAGAATCCTTATTATAGCACCTCATCTTGCCCCTTCTCCCATCACTTTTTACAAGTGTGGCTTTTGGTATCTCGTTGCCTCTCTGATTCCTTCCCTGAAAGGGATGTAGTATCTTTGTGTTTATGTTCAGTTTTGGTCCTGACTAAAACAGTTTTAAAATAACGGAGCTCAAAGCCTGGTGTTTACATGTACCAGCTGATGGGGATGCAGAGACTGGGTAAACTGAAAGATGCCAGTCAAATACCTGTGACTGCAAGAACAAAATCACTTGACATCTCCGTGTGCATGTGTGTGTGTGTGTGTGTGTGTGTGTGTGTGTGTGTGTTCAAGCATCTGAGCTCATGTACTACCAGAAGAAAAAACCATTTTGATGGGAATTGCCTTGGCCACTGTTTTCAGTAAGTACATAATGAAATATAGTACATATTTATTATATAATTTCAAATTTTTTCAGATTTTGGATAAGACTGCTCCTTGTTTTCCTTTGGTTTGGTTGTTTAAAAATATATTCTCTGGGTTAAGTTTTAGGTTTCTATGGTAACCCTGAAGCTTATTTTTAAAGTTTGAACTGGCACAATAACTTGCTGGCCTGCAGACCCTCTTTACCTCCTCTTGGTATCAAAGCTCTGAATAGGGGAGGGAAGCTGGTTTCTTCCTCAAACTTGGTGTCCTCCAAGGTAACAGACATATCACAGGAATCAGAAGGTAAATTCTGTTCACTTTTCTCTTGCCCTCTGGCTTCCCAGGGACTAAATTCACAGATTCTCATGCCTTTTAGTCAGGGGCAGCAAGATGTCCACATGAGCACCTCTGCCAGCACCCATGCACACCTGCTAAAAAGGCTCAACACAGTCTACAATGTGGATGCCAATTAAAATGGGTTTGCTCCTAATGGTAAGAATCTTACATGCTTTTGGATGGATTTTTGGACCAATAAAGTCACACAGAAATTTTAAAATTCTGCACAGTTCGACTGTTGATTACTTTCTTCCAGTCATTTTTGTCTGTGTCAGCTCTTTCTGTATGTCAAAGTGAACACCTTCAGGGAACCATGAAGTACAAATGGTGTTTTATTTTTATTTATAAGTAGTAATCATAATAGCTACAATTTTATTGGCTGCCTGCTCCTAGTCAGTGCATTGAACACTTTATTGAGCACAGACCCTCTCTGCAGATGGCATCCATCCCAGAGGCTGTTTGATGTCTAAAGCTTTAAGACACCATATTTGAGTCAAGATCAATGGAGCCTTCAGTCATAAATGTTCCAAATGTTATAGAGAATTAGTATTCAAATGAAAAACTAAGTGTTGAAACATTGGTTTAAGGAATTTTGTTTTTTAAAAGTTTTATGTGCCTGGCATGGTGATGCATGCCTTTAATCACTTGGGAGGCAGAGGCAGGCAAATTTCTGTGAATTTGAGACCAGCCTGGTCTACAAAATGAGTTCCAGTACAGACAGTGCTACACAGAGAAACCCTGTCTCAAAAAAAAAAAATCTTCAAGTTTTATGTATGTTAAGCATGGTTTACTTAGGTGCTGTTGTATATATGTGATCCTATGAAGAATTTGAACACAAGTTCTCAAGGATGTAGTATGACATTTAACATATGTACACCACACAGGATGTAGGTCTCTCTTGCAAGGACTTAGCATTCATTGCTAAATTCGTCATGGGAAAAAAGACATCAAGACATTTTCTTTTTTAAGAACAAATCTTTCATAGTTTTATACATGCATAAAGTAATTCATACATATTTGATTTATAAAACAAACACTAACTTGCTCTAGAGAACAACAGTCTTTATTGTTCCTAAAATGAAAATAATCTCTGGGAAAATGTGCTGGGAAAACTTCAGAAGCCTAATTGAGAATTGTTAGCAATTTTTTACTGGAGATTACCAAATAATGAAAAGGAAACATCCTTTCTTTTAACTCTTTGGAGAGGAGATGGGGGTTTTCAATGGAATCCTGGGAGTCTCTTTTACAACTAACTCTGCATGGTGAAAGAATTAATTGATGATACCAACTTAGGAAAGATGCACTAAAATACAAGCATCTCTGAGTTACAACACGTGATACAATTAATTCCTTTCATGTCTATTATATATTTCATATACTGGGATTCATCATGCTCTTGAAGGTGTGTAGTCCAGAAAGTATAAAGCATTAAGGTTTTTATTTCCTCCTTGTCAAGGACCTTACATCATTGCACCATTAAATAAAGTGTATTAGACATATGAAGTGAAAAGTCAGCGATGTTTCTGGCACTTACACTGGAGCCAGTGTGTCCCACCTCATTTCTTCTTCATGAGAGTGAGCTTCAGTCCCACAAGTCTAAAGATGAATCACAATGAAATTGTATTGACTTCAAGACAAAACCCACAAAACTCAATAGCTTGCAGCTTTTTCTCCCTTTGCATTTCTATCAAAAGTCTTTATTATCAGTTTATTGTGATAAGAAACTAAGAAAATAATACAAAAATACCCTGGTTAATTGAATTTTGTTTTATGTCAGTGTCCTGGTTACTTTAAGGAGATCATTAGCTCATAGATAAGGCAACATTCTCCAATCATAAGATTTACAGATGGACTAAATTGAGAAAGCTTTTCTTTCTTGCTTATCTCAGAGTAGTTTTTAAGTCTAATTAGAGATTGTATCACTCCTCTGTGAGGGCTACCCGCCAGTCCTGGGTCAGATGGGATTATAACGATAAAGCCTTTTAAGGATTAGGTTGTGGCTCCATGATTCCTTTTCCCAGACAAATTGTCAGGAGATGATAAGAGGAGGAAATAAAATTAAGGGCTGGATAGTTTTCCTTCTGGAAGGACAGAGCTGCCAAGTTAGAAATTGAGTTTTATGGCTTCTCCTGAGACAGATGAAGCCGGTCCTCACCATTCTGCCATTCTTAGGTCAGTCCAGTTGCTTTCTTCATCAAAACAATCTTTCTTTCTTCAATCTTCTAGAAATGCTTCTTCTTTAAATGTGGTTTGTTTCCATGTCTTTAAAAGGGATAGAATAAGGGAAGAAAAGGAGTGAAAGGAGTATATAGGGTGTGAAGTGGGCGAACCTTAGTCACAGGCGGAAGACAAGACGCCATCAGTGAGCTTGTTTCCAATATCAGATACTCTGGTTTTTTGGAAGCAAAGCAAACTATGACAATGGCCCTACTCAGCAACGATCTTCATCATTTTCTATGGAGGAAAATGATAGAGAAGGAAAGGATCACATGATCAAAATGCCTAGCAACTTTTGCGTGATGGAGTTTCTTAGTAACTAGAAGGAAATCACATTCTCGTGTCTTTTTAGGAGGAAGGTATCCTGCCCACGTGCAATGTAGCTTACACTGCCCTTTCTGGTAATTAGCGTAATTTGACACATTCTAAGATAATGCTAGCACCTGCTCTGAACAGCTAAGTCATCATTAGTACTTAGAAGCTTTTTCTCAACAGCAACAAAACTGTCTGAACTTCTAATCCAACTTCATTCTACAAGTTGCATTTATTTCCCAGATAAATTTTAGAATCATCATAATCTTGATTTCAGCAATACACTGCAATTGACAGCTAGCCTTCCTTTTAGGAGGAAATTTACCAAGGATGAAAGTTTTGTAAGTCCACAGAGCTGTGATGGAAGGGGTTGAGTGAGGTACATGCTATATGGTTACCTTACCAAGCTCCATATGAGATGTTGCCATGCATACATCTCATTTTAATACATGTCCTGGCTTATAACCAGGCAAGCCAGTCAGAGAAGACTCCTGTGTTTGAACTAAAACCTTTTCACCACCAGTTATCAGCACTCTTTCATGAGTTAGCTCATCCTGTCCATGAGATTGAAGTCTTTAAGTACTTCAACAAAACACATGAAATTAGTAAGAATGCTGTTATAACAATGTATAGAGGAAAAGTCATTTGGAATATAGGATATGGCACAAACACAAACAGGGTTGCAATTAACACTTAGATCAGCTAGGAAGAGGCATTGGCAACAGCCTGACTGGAGACAAGCACCCAGCTCATCAGGCTGTTAGTGTGTGGGCAGCTGTGGCAGTGGATAGCCAGACCAGCTGTGAGAACCAGTGTGGAGGGGAAAGGATGAAGCCTAAGCAGAGGACCATGCAACAACTCCTAGATCACCCATTGAGAGTGGTGGTTCTTAACCTGTGGGTCACAACCCCCTTTGGACAAGCAGTCCTTTCACATCAGTTGCCTAAGACCATCCAAGACATTACAATTTATAACAGTAGCAAAAATACAGTTATGAAGTAGCAATGAAAATACTTTTGTGGTTTGGGGTCACTACAACGTGGTACTGTATTAAAGGGTCAAAACATCAGGAGGCTTGAGACTCACTGTTCTGGAGTTTCCTGCCACTGTGAAAGTGCCTCAAAGTAGTCCTGGCCACATGTGGCCCTGACAACTGATGTATGGCTGAGGTGAAATAGAAGCCATATACACATATTTAAACTACTGCAGACTAATTGTCTATATCTGTGGGGTACATGGTGGCATTCCAGTACATTTGTACAATAAGGAGTCATGGGATTCAAAATGACTGAAACATCTTTGTGTTAGGATCATCTGGAGTAAGAGGATGAAGTTTTAGTTTTATTTTATTTGAGTTGACTAGAATGTATGTAGGCATATGGTAGCTATAATGCTGAACACTTCAGGACTCAGTCATAAGAACTTTGAATTTTAATCAAAATATGATAGCAAACCACCATAAAGTTTTAAGCAAGGAAAAGATATAATATTCTAAGAGCTTTGAAATGATAAAATCCAGTATGTTTCTGTTCATTTTAGAATACATGGTCTAAATCTAGTAAGAACCCAGAAAAGTACCTTATGCTGGGATCCTTTAGCGCCATTCTCTGGCTCAACTGACTTCCTGTTTCTAATTTTAAAATTTTCATCTTCTCTTTAATTATTGACATTTGTAAATCTGCACCACACTTTTTCTGAAAGAATGCTGAAGAAAGAACCTAGGCACAATCTCAATTAATTAATAATGAGTGGGAGAAAAAAAAGTAAGCCACATGTCTCCTAGGGACATATAAGAAGACAAAACCAAACACTGAAAGACACATACTTACCAATGTGAACAGAGAACCAGTTCTGCCTAGTAAACTAATCCAGAGTTGTATACCACTTCAATTCCTATAAACATAGGAAGTGGGTATAATATATAAAGGTCAAACACTGATGACCAGGAATAATTATTTTAAAATTGTCTCTTGACTGACTGGAAATAGCAATGATTAAGAAAACTATTTGCTATTAGAGATGTGTTTGCACTTAATACAATGAGATTAAACCATGGCCATTATCTGATGAGTCTGAGGCAAGCAAACAAGTCAACCAAAACATCCCATCACAAATATTAACTGTTTCAGTTCAGTGAAAAAAAGCAAGAGAATAACAACAGCAGTGACAAGTTACTTCTCAGAGTGAGTTGAACACTGTTTCCTCTTTTCAGTAGAAACTACATCAGCAAGCACAGTTCATGCGCGCACAGCAGTCATCAAACCCAGCACTCCGCAAACTGGGCTACATCCCCAGCACCTGTTTCTACTTTCTCAAAAGAAAAAATGTTAGATTTTCTTTCAAGCTGTGTGTGTGTGTGTGTGTGTGTGTGTGTGTGTGTGTGTGCATGCGCCCTCGGAGGCCAAAAGAGGGACTCAGGTCCCCTGGAAAGAGGGTAACAAGTAGTTGTGAGCCACACGACATGTGCTGGGAACTGAACCCTGGTCCTCTGCAAGAGTAGTAAATACTCTCAACCACTGAGCCCTCTGACAGTTCGTCTTTTCTTTTAATATTCCCCTTCCTGGTGAATCTATCTACAGCGACACTCAACTTGTTTCTTTTATGAAAACTTAATGCATGCTTTTGGGTTCATTCCATATTTCTTCACTACTTGAATTGATCTGACTTACGTACAATTGTAACAAACATATTAATAAATCAAGAAGAAAATAATGAAAGAAATGTAAGACCTGTGTCTGCATGGAAATGAGGCTGGTGAGGCAGTTAATTAAAAAATGTCATATACCGCCATCAAGGGAAGAATCAGCAATTAAAGCAGAGAGCTTTAGTTAATTACTCAAGGTTGAAGCACGGAACAACCTGAGAGCAATGAATTCATCAAGGAGTATTGCTGCAGTAGACAGTGGTTGATTTTTGTCATTCGATGGAAACTGCATTGAGAAGATGTGAAACAGTAACCACAGCGAGAAGCTTCTAAAAGATAGGCATGGTGAGACAGCTGTGTACATAGATGTGCCACATCTAATGATGCTATACCAAGTTTATAAATTCTTGAAGCAAATAAGGACAAATAAGTCACTAGTTTTCAAAGTAAATCAAGACTCATGAGGCCAGCAAGATGGCTTAGTATTGTTTGACACTATTTTTGGGAAAACTCGAACAAATAACTACTCAGCCCAGAGCAGGAACTAACAAGAGACTAAAGTAAGGATACTATCAGAGTCCAACTTGATGAATCAATGAGTTTTACTGGGATTACTTATAAGAATATGGGTAAGAGGTTACTTATAGGAGCAGACATAACTCAAAGCAGCTGCATCACCAAGGCCTACCCCAACATGGATGGTAGCTCATAAAAGTCAGAAACCCAGAGTTCACTAGGAGCAGCTCAGACAGATGTTAAAGTGTCTTTTCCAAGTAGTTTGGCAGGTCTCTGGCTTCCTGGCACTTCAGCTTGTCCAAGAGTCTCTCTTAGCTGTCCTAACTGCTTATCTATGCTTGGAGTATAGGGGCCTAATGAATCTGGTAAGTTTTAGGAACTTCTTGAAGCTACTGAGTTGTTTACTTCCTAGCCTGGTGGAATTTTTCACCCCAGTTTAGAACATCCAGTCTCCTGAAGAATTTCCTGGCTGGATAGAATGTTTCATCTTCCTTTAGGACAGTGTTTTTCAAACTGTGGGGGAGTCAAACAACCTTTTACAGGGGTCACCTAAAACCATCAAAGAATACGGATCTTTACATTATTATTCATAACAATAGCAAAATTACAATTATGAAGTAGCAACAAAATAATTTTATGGTAGGAGGTCGCTACAACATGAGGAACTGTATTGAAGGTTCAAAGCATTAGGAAGGTTGAGAGCAGCTGCCTTAGAGCATCCCATATTTAAGGGGCTTCTGATCAAGATAGACTATTTTGTCTCCAAGGAAACTGTTACATAGCCCTCAGTGAATAGAGAAACTTATTGCCAAGCCTGACCCATGAGATCTATCCCCAAACCCTTATGATGAAAAGAGAAAGCTATTTTTAGGGTTGTTGGTTGACCTCCACATGCATGTGCTTTGGCACATGCATACTCACATGCACGCACACACCCACACACACACACACAATAAATAGATGCGTATTTAGAAGACTCCTCAGTTCATTTATGCATTTATTTTCGCCTTTATTCTAAAAAGTTATGATTTAAGTCATTACATAATATCACCATTTTATACATTTACACATTATTTTTCTTCTTATCAAATAAATTACATACTCCTATGTATTATGTAGAAATGTTATATGTTTGAGCATTAATAAAATAATGTACAGCAGAGTTCATTAACTAAATGTGTATTTTCAAGCATTTTTAAAGCATAGTGTAATGTTTTAAAGTAATGCAGTCCAGCTGCTATACTTAAAATGTGTATGCAAAGTCTAAATCAGGTTCACATGTAATGTCTAGTATTTTACTAATAACAGTCTGTATTTTACATTTCTTTGGTTCAAATTCTTACAGCATGACTCAGTTTAAATAATGAATAAAAATAATTAAGATGCATTTGCCTCTGATGTTGAGATATGACTATGTACAAAGCCCTACACCTCTTGCTTTTGAAAATGCAGCCACATATTAGAGGTCAGACCTCATTTCTTAGATCTAGCCCAGGGAGTTTCTTTTGTGACCAAAGTTCAGGTAGTTCCAATACAATAGGCCCTGAACCTTTCAGGAAAATAGTGGATTTCAGAACTCAGTTTCCACTTGTTTTGTGTGCTGTGGATTTGGATGAAGGTGTAGACTGAATGCCATTCCACTGTGCTAAAAGTCTCATTTTTTCAGACCTTATTTCAACATTTTGGGAAACAGACAGTTCCCCTTAGCTTGACCAGAAAGCTGCACCTGAAGCTAACAGGTACACACACCCCTTCTGGTCTCCTGAATTGACCAGGTAATAAACTTAACAATCAGGATTCTCCGCCAGTATCGGAGTTTGCCTTGCCCATCACAGATAGCAAAGTGTGAGAACAAAATCTGCAATATTTTCTTAACGCTGGCTATCACTAAAGCTAGGGGTTGGGACCTCTCAATACTCAGTATGGGATGCATAGGAACTGCTGGCAGGTGGGATGTGGGACTCATTTGTCCAGGCTAGGTGTTTTTAAAGCAGTCAAAAATGAAATGAATTAGTTAGTTAGATGACCTTTCTGGACTTGTCCTACTGGAAGACCGTAATGAGGTTCTCGGAGAGGGGAGGAAGTCTGAGAAATGCCCCGTGGGTTGTCTGTAGGCACTGAAAGCAGTGGCCGCCAAGCGTTTCCTTTCACCCTCAGTTCAAGTCCAAACCACTGTTGGAGAACAAAATTCTGCTAAATTTGAGGAACTGAAGTACTCTTTTAATATTATTTTACTAGCTGGAGGAAGTGGAATGAGCCTTTTATGGTACATTAAGAAGTAGTTATCAGTTCATTTTCTTTAGTTTAGATTTTCTTGGGAAATTTTTAGGGCAATTTTGAGTTCCCATTTTCTAAGTTGAAACATTTATATCATAATTTTCTCTGAATCAAACAGTTGAGGACTCAGAAACTTTTATGTGCATGAATAAAATCCACTTATGTTTTATCCACAGTAAAAAGCAACCTGTGTATATGGATTTCCAGTTACATGGGTATCAGAATCTTTTTATAACAAATTATAATATCAATAATATAAATTTTGGTAGAATAATTCTGCTTTTTTTTCTGCAGTTTGGTACTAGAACTAAAAAAAAAAAAAAAAAAAAACAATATATTTCCATTCAAATGTGTATAAGAGAAACGCACAGATTGTTCTAATAATGGACTGACCTCCAGATGTTTTCTATGTTTCGGCTGTTAACACTGAGTGAGCTCAGCTCCCTTTAGAGTTCCATGAATCATCCTGTTTGAGGAACGCTAGTATTTTTGTTTAGAAAAGGTCTCCAGAGGGGACAAGGAGTCTTCCTGAACCCTCCCCTGAAGTAGAGCAGTTTATGTCTCCATAAGAATCCAAAATGGATTTGATTCTCTTCTGTTTGAAAGAGAAATCCCTTGGTCTGATCTGAGTCCCCTTGAGAAATGAGGATTGATGAATAGATAGTATTTAAGATGCTCTCCATACTTAGCATGCTAGGAAAATGTGACATTATTTGGATGGAACATTCTGCATGGCTATTGCAAGTGTTTGCTGAATTAGTGAGAACCTTAAGTACAATTATCACTTTTGCCAAGAAGACAAGGTTTGTTGCCATCTCCCGGCTTGGTTTTATAAAATACACTTGTAGCCAGATGTTCCTGGCCTGTCCAGCCCAAGGTCTGGACTTGCAGTCTCATAGCTGCTTAGCCTCAAATAATCACACAGAGATTTATATCGATTACAAACTGTTTGGCTTATGACGTAGGCTCATTTTCAGCTAGCTCTTACAAATTAACTCAACCTATTTCTGTTAATCTATGTCTTGCCACATGGCTCGTGACTTTTCCTGTGTACCAGTACATCATGCTCTTTAGGGCAGCAGCTCGAAGCAGCTCCTCTCACTCTACCCCCCTCCTTTATTCTTTATTCCCAACTGCTTCTAGGCTACTTTTCCATAGGCCAAAACAACTTCTTTATTATCTAGTGGTAATTCACATTGTACTGAAAGACATCCCACATCATACAATTTGTTAGATTGTCTTTCTATAATTCTCAGACTGCTAAGTTTCTTGCAGCATTTGAAAATGAAGAAAATACATTCCTCTGTGCATGCATGTGGGAATGTATGTGGGCCAGAGAACAACTTTGGGTGCCATTAGTAAGGCATGACCCACCTTGTTCTTTGTCAGAGTCTTTCACTGGCTTGAAGCTCACCAATTAGGCTAGGCTGACTGAGCTGAGAGCTGTAGAGGTTCCCTTGTCTCAGCTCTCCCCAGCCCTGGGCAAGCATGCATCACCATATCCAACTTTTTAAATGTAAATTCAGGCTGCAGCTCAGCTCAGCTCTTCATGCCTACTGAGCAAGAACTTGCTCATAGTAACCATCAGCCATTTCCCTAGGCCAGGAAATAAACTTACTGTTGGAAAAGAGAAGAATAAGTACTAAGACCTATTGTAATAGACAAATAATAGGTTTGCAATATTGCAGACAGGGGCTTATAGACTCACTCGTGAATCACTAAGGAACAGACCAACAACACAACTTAAGATACAAAGAGGTTCAGGGGAAAAGCAGAATTTCTGAGAGAAATGATCAGCTAGAATAAATGCAAATAACAAGCAGATGTATAAAAAGATGCTCAAGTTAGGTGATGATGGGAGAAAGCACTGAAATCCACGACTTCACACCCATAGACCCCACTGGTTTGACAGGCAGCAGCATTGCTATCCAAGATAGAGAAAGCCTGTGTCTAAACAATTCAGACGAATGTTTGGGAAACAATTCTCTGATGGCCTGATTGAGAAAGGCTCCCAGAGGCTCTCATGTTTGAGTACTCAGCCAGCAGCTAGTGCAACTGGAAAGCATTAGGAGCTGTGGCATTGTTAGAGCTAGTGTATTACAGGGTGGGCTTTGAGACTTTGAAAAGCCCATGCCATTCCCAGCTACCTCTCTCTGCCTGTGTTTGTGGATCCCATGTGAGTTCTCAACTACTGCTCCAGGGCCATGCCTGCCTGCATTCCACCATGTTCCCCACCATGATGATCATGGATTCTAACCCTCTGGAACCATGAGTCCTCAGTTAAATAAGTTCTTTTATAAGTAGCTTCAGTCATGGTGTTTTATTACAGTAATAAAAAAGTGACTGAGGTAGATTCTACAATGAAAATATGTCCACTCCTCTACCCAGTAGTCTCACCATAGTAGGTTTTCCCGGCCCAAAGACACCCTGTGGTACCAATCAGAACATATTGGAGGACACATTTATGAACCCTTGTGACATAACAAACCATCCTTATAATTTCCAGTACCTCTTCTTTTCCTTGTGGCTTTGGTTTGATTTGCTTCTAGTATGAACTGGTTAAACTTGTAGCTAGATGTTCATTGATGGCCTTATTCACCTGTGGAGCAGGAGGCTGGCTGAACAACAAAATACTTCAGTCACTAGAAGGATATATGTAATACTACATCTAATATTGAAAATGATACTGTGAAAGGTCACATGTTTACAAAAGGGAAGGACATAATGGAAAAAAAAGTTTTAAAATTATATATGCATTCTAATTTCCTTTAAAATTATGTCTTTAAAAACTCAGTAGAAAACCAGTTTTTAATCAAGGAAATTACATAAATTATGTTTTGCCTATATTTTTAAAAGTAAATATTTGTCACTTTAAAAATATTAGGGAGAAGTCAATTATTTTAAAGTGTTTTCAAAACCCAATAGTTATGATCAGCTAATGCTTTAAGCAAATCTTACTTTTTATCACCTTACCAACCATGTCAAGAATCAAATAAAAGAGAAGGAGAAAGGGAGAGAGAGAGTCTTTGAAATATAGCCAGAAGATCTGTACTCATTATACAGACTGGATGAGTTGAGGAACAAGATACTAATAATCTTTGTGCTCTAATTTTTTAAATGTACGACTGCTGAATCTGTACATTTCCACAAGAGTAGAGTATATATAATCCAGTCTGGGTTTGCTGCTTTGTATGTTCCTTACACTGTTTGCATTTTAAAAAATCAGCCACTTACCCCGAGGGAACACTTTGGGCCCAAATCACTCTCGCATGCACATAGAGCTCAGGAAATGGCATGATTAAAAACAAAACCAAATGTCTAACATACTACTTAGAGGTAAAAACAGTCATTAAATATCCAGGAATCAAGTCAGAGCCTAGATTTGATTTATTGTATTAAACAAATAACCAAGAAAATGTTAAGTTTGATTCATCTTCATGAAAATTGGGGGAGGGGAGAGAAACTGTGGTTTAGAAAGAAAAGAGAAGGAGAGAGAGGGAGAGAGAGTCTTTGAAATATATCCAGAAGATCTGTACTCATTATACAGAGTGGATGAGTTGAGGAACAAGATAGGCTGCAAGATGAAGAGCCCAGAGCTGATGAGCCCACTTGAGGCAGGGAGTGAAGAGTCCTCAGGCAGAGCCTCACTCTGCCAGACAATGTTTTCTCCTGTTTAAGAGAGGAGACAGCTATGGGTGCAGAGCCCCAGATGAACAGAAACAGAGATGAGGAAACAGGGGCTTATGGCCTCAAGCATGTCAAACTGCCAGGTCCTATTGGTGAAGGGGTTCAATATTTGTGTGATGACCCTAATTGTCCAGCTGCTCTTAGCTTTCATCTAACTGAAGGAATCTATCATAGATACAGCCACCTTGCCTTTTAAATTTGTGTCTAAAAAGGAATGATATGAAAATAGTGATTCTTCCAGTATTTAATACACCAATGAAATGACAGGTGGGTGACGCCAGTGTATGCCTGTCTAGAGTTACAGAAGACCAAATTAGGAGACATCAGAGCCCTGTGTCCTGTTAAAGATGAGGAGCTCATTGGTCCTAATACAGCATAAATGACCAGACAGAATGGCAGAAGGTGCTGGGGTGAAGGAGAACTCTGACAAGCCCCCAGCATTTGGAGACACACCCAGGAATATATTCAGCATGCAGAAAAACAGATAGTCCCCAAAGTCTGAAACAAACTTCTGGTTTTCAATGGTTATGAACTGCTGGCAGGTGGGATGTAGACCAAATTGCTAGTCCTGAATTCTTTGGGGATATTTTAGTATTGTTAGTATGGGTACATTACAATTATGAGATGCGTTTGAATTATGCTCCAAGATTCACTGCAGAGTAAGCTGAGAGAGAGAACTCAGTACCTCCATGACTACTTTCCTCTTTAATAATCCAGGAGTAATAGAGTACTTATTATGAAAATTAAATTTAAAAATGTAAGAAAACATTAAGAAGTGTTCTTGGCACAAGTAACTACTCAATAAGTTAATAGCACTAGCAGTCAGCAGTAACGATATCGGAATGGTGGACCATGATGAGAAGCAAAGCTTAGTTAGTGCCATTTGACAACATTGACAAATACAGGAGGAGCAGGGCCACAATACTTTCTACCGATGCAATGGATGGATGACAGTACCACTCCTTGTAAGCCTAGATACGTAGAATGATGAAGCTGGAAACACTAGAGGTGATCTCACCTGAGCTACCCATCTCATACATGGAAGGGAACTCAGGCTCAGACACACTCAGTGAGCAGAGCCCGCCAGCCCAGATATGCATTGGGAACTGGAACTACATACAGCATTTGTAAAGCTCTGCTTTATACAGTATTTAATACCATAATTTAATAAGTACCACCCACATGAGTGCTGGGGAACAGGTGGAATGGAATTGATCAGAAAGTGCTAAAAATCAAAATATGATGTTATGCTGTCTGACAACATATTCTTAGCTGCAGGGTGACTCTTAATTAACATGCAAATTGCCCTTCAATCATTGCAGTGGAAATGTACTGTGCAAAGAACTAGGGTTGAGTTTTCAGATTTCATTCTTTTGGAGGACTGTTCTCTTTTATAAATAATATTCATGAGATGATTTTGCCAAAGTTAAATGGAAGAGCTGCCATTCCTGGCAGCTTATTTCCATGATCTAAAAGTGTAAAGCAAAATCAAGGAGAGATTAAAAAAAAAACTATATAGTTAGTAATTCCAGATCTAAAGATGTATGCTTTGTGATCAGGTACACACAGCATTTGCTCCATGATTCTGAGTGTCAATGGTGGCTGTGATTCCATTGGCTCTCAAATGATAACTGAATTAGAAGTCACATCCAATTGACATGAACCCTAAGCTGGCACATCTGGGGCTCTGTTGCTCTAGTGTGGCTGGTACTTCATCATTAGGAAATATTGTTTAGCCTTCAGTGTATTAACCAAGCTGACATATGCTATATCGCCCTAGCCAAACATGCTGCTGTGATGTGGAATTTAGCTATAGTGTGACTATGAGTCAATAAGGAAGTAGACTTGTGGTCCTGGGCTCTGGTTTGAATATGAAATGACCCCTCTGGACTCATAAATTCAACCTTGCTTTCCAACTGGCACCACTATTTTGAGGTGGGGAAACTGCTAGAGGCAGGGTCCTGCTGAAGCAAGTAGGTCACTGTGGGCCTTTTGAAAGATCTACTCCTCCGTCCCCAGTCCTGCCTACTATAATGTGAGCTGCTCCACGCCTCCCCCCCACAAAGACTGACAAGCTGTGAGCTAAATCAATTGTTCCAGTTTTCATGTAGTTTATGTCAGACATCCTGCCAATAGCTAAGGAAAAGCAAACATATTCTTGTGTAAGAGCATTGAACTTCAAGGTGAAGGAGCGTTGGGGCTTAAAAGCTGGCCAGAGGCTTTCAAATGAGAACTAGATCATCTCAATCCAAGAAGTGTGGCTGCTTGTGAAGATGAATCCCAGGTCTCGCTCCTTCATAGTGCCCTTACAGGTTTCCTTCGTTTAGGTCTGCCTCTTTGTGGTGGGAATGCTCCAGAGCACATTCCTGACAGGCAGCCCAGCATCAGCATTCAGTTAAGCTTCCAGAATCCTCTATTCTGTCTTCCTGGATGATTTGCCTTTCATTCAGAGATGCTAATTTGAGTGGATGATGCACTCGACCTCCACCCATGTCACAAATTGATGAGCCCTCCAAACGCCCATCACAAATTTAGGGATTTCACCTTATCATCTATACTTTATTGGGCTGCCAAGAATGAGAGTGTGTGTGTGTGTGTGTGTGTGTGTGTGTGTGTGAGTGTGTGTGTGTGTGTGTGTGTGTTTTTTAAGTTAGGGTTTTGCTATGTAGCCCTGGCTTGCCTAGAATTCACAGAGATCCACCTGTTTCTTTGTCCTGAGTGCTAGGATTAAAGGCATAGTGGACCATGCCTGGCTGGTATGTTTCTTTTTTGAAGTCATATTGAGTTTCAAACCCATCCTAAACCAACTGAGTTGGAGTCTCTGCAAGTGGGCATGGAACATTTGTACACACTCAGCCTCTTCCTTGGGAAGCTACTTCCCTTCCATTTTCTGTTTTTTCAACTGTACTGTGACAAAGTTCACATGTAATTATAACAGAAACATGGATAAATACATCTAAAATACTTTGAGTGTGCCGGCCCCCATGGGTAATAACACTTTATTATCATGAGCTCATGGGGCTATGATGGGGATAAAATGATTGTAAATACTCAGTGAATATTAAACAGATCAACAGAGGCACTTTGAAAACACATGTCATCCAAACACAACCTATCTGTGATGTTTTATATTCTAAGTAACACAGGCATCTAAACAGTATGGAAGCTGGAAGTTTATGTAGACTGTCACGGTCACTTGGCCAAGCACAGGACTATCTACTTAAGAACCTATTTTAAATTCCCTGGATTATATTTTAAGTACCAAGAATTCTGACATGACTATGGACACTCTCTTGACAGTAGAGGAATGGAAAATTTTGTAGGTTGCTTCATTGCTCTCGAGAATCAGAAAAAAATCATCCCTGGCCTGATTCATATCTGGAACTCTTTGAGTGTTTGACAATGAACATAGGAGTTCAATAAATGACAAGAAGGTGCTGGGAAACAAGGACAATAATGAGCTACTTGTAAACACAAGGGGCAATACTATGAGGTGCATTCTAAGATACATACGTCATCATTCTTATTAACTTCAAGCAAGTAATTTAACCTCCTCTTTGCTTTGAATGTCTCCCCTCTTAATATTAGTTAATATATGAATTAGAGGTTTTGGGGGTTGATTTTTTTTTCCTAATTCACTTGGTTTGATTAATTCAAGTTACTTAAGCTGGCCACATGCTGGTCCTTATCAGTCAAATGGTTAATTTAAAATACCTCTCCCATGAGGCTTTGTTAAGGGCTGGCAATGGCGTTGACTGGACAGACATGTGGGAGCCGTGGTCCCTGGCTGTATAAGTTGCTAAAGTCAGGCACGGTTCTTTCCCATGCCCTTGGCCAAAGAGCTCTGTGGTAGAGGGCTTGCCTCAAATGTTCAGAGCCCTGGTTTCAGCCCACAAAATGAGAGGGGGAGAGAGGAAGGGAGGAAGAGAGGGGAGGAAAATAATAAAACAAGAAAAGAACTTTCCATTGCTTCCAAAATGGGGCTAAGTATGCAGCAGACCTGATAGAGCATTTGCCTAGCATGCACAAAGTCTTGAGTTTGATCTCCAGCACAGCATAAAACCAGGTGTAGTAGTGCAGATCTGTAATCTCATTATTAGGGGACTAGAAGCAAAAGGGATTAGAAGTTCAAGATTATCTTTTGAATACAAAGGGAGTTTGAAGTTCACTTGGGATATAGGAGACAGTTCCAAAAAAATTAAGGAAGGAGGCTGGAGGAGAGATAGATTGACGGTTTGGAATTGATTGTCATAGCCTTAAAATTCCTTTCTATAGGGAACTATGCTGGTCTCCTTACAGGTTTATACAAGGACCTTTTTCTGTGTTTAGTTAGTTCGGGAAGAATTGCTAGAGAAAACACTCTTTTTGGTTGGTTTTGAAAGACAGGGTTTCTCTGTGTAACATCACTGACATCACTGGCTCCCTGGAACTCTTCTTTGTAGACCAGGCTGGCCTCGAACTCCCAGAGATCCACCTGCCTTTGGCACAGGAGTTTGAGAAAAGCAAACACTCTTAACAGCTGAACTATTGATTGAGCCAGAGAAAACACTCTTGGTGTGTTCTTTGTTATCTGAAAATATATGTACGAATGTGTCCACACATTGTTTTAAAAGTTTATTTTAATAATGGCATTTTACTGATCTTTAGTAAAAAAACAAACAAACGAACAAAAACAACAGCAACAAAAAACCTTCCAAACTAGTGCAGGGGTTATATTCAAATTTCCTTCTCTCTAATAACCCACGTGCCAAAGGCTGGACATTCTGTCTTTCTGCAGACAGCTTATCTCTGGCCCCTGGCTGGGGATGTGACCCCTATATCTTGCTGCCTGACTAGTCTCCTGAAGCAGGTAATGACACACACTTACTGTCCACTGAACACATTCCTTTTTAGGGTACATTATACTTCCAGTAACCACTTTTTCCTTCTGCTGTGTCTGAGTAGAGTCTTATGCTTACAAACTGTGTAAGACGTCCAGTTATCAAGAAAGTCTTAAGTATTCCAGATGCAGGAACAGTGTTCATAGCAACCAAAAGACAGCACTCAATCATGCTGTCAATTAATGATACTGTATATGTTGCCACTGGTTTTTCTTTTTCTTTTTTTTTTTTGACTTTTTTTTAATATTATGAATAAAGAAGTCACATTTTCTATCCCAGTATATCCTTAATCAAGGTTCCTTCCCCCTCCCACCAGATCAGGTCATTCTTTCATCTCCACATCTCCCCTGCCCCAAGGTCCCAAGGTCCCAATATTGCTTGGTTCAGCCCCCACTCCTGGCAAATCCACTTTTCTCCCCCCAACATCTTGCTTCATAGCCCAAGTTGGCTTCAAACTCAAGGTTCTTGGCTCCCTTCTCCCAAGTGTGGGATTATAGTGATGAGTCTTCATACCTGGTTTGTTGATTTTTTTTTTAAATTTAGCTTTTTGCTTTAGTTGACCGTGGTCCTTTTTTCTTAACCACTACAAAATTACTAGTTAATTGACTTTCTGAGAGTTATTTTTTTTTTAAAAGAAAGAAAGAAAGAAAAAAGAAAAAAATGCAGCACTTTTGTATAAAAACTCAGCTAGTCCAAACTTTTTAAAATAGGAACACTTCACTTAAAAAAAAGTCTAGGTGAGAAGGTCTGGACCACAAGGATAAAAACAAAGCTAGCGCCCAGACGGTGACGCAAGCCAACGTTCTCTTCCTGCTATGATCCAAAGCTAACGTCTGTAGCTTTTTCTGTGTCCTTGATATTTTGAGCCATCCCTGAAACACGCTGCTTTAAAACTCCAAAGAGGTGAAGTTTAAACCAGGTAGCCCAGGGCTCCCTGCAGTTACTTGACCACAGCATCAGAGTCTGGTTCAGGGGCCCTTTTGTGAGGTGGAAGGTGGGGGTTGGCCGAGCTAGAATCATTCTTGTTGTGTGGTTCAGATTCACAAGAAAGCAAAGCATCAAGGGAAACTCGGATGTGTTCATGGATGGCAGTTGAGCCATCCTGGGTCGTCTTAAAATAAAATTCTGCTGGGTTCCCTCAGGACAGCTTTCTGAGTTGACACAGCAAGGCTGCTTCTCGCCAGGTTCTATTTTTAAGTCCCAGTTCTAAAAAAACCAGTCTTTTAACTTCCAAGATTGAGTTTCTAAACCATCTTTCATGAGTCTTGCCATCTTGCCAGGAAGATCATTTGATAGCTATATGCTGTTAATTCAACCTGTTAAGAAAAAAGAAGGAAAAAACAATTTGGAAGACAAGGGTACAAGGACAGAAGAGAAAGAAAGGACAGTTAAACCAGAAATGTTCTGGGCTGGAAAGATCTCTCAGTTAGCAAAGGGTGCACCTTGAGCACAGGAGGACCTGAGTTTAATCTTTAGAAGCCACTTGGAGGCTGAGAGCTTCCTGAGGGTTCACTGGTCATCTGTCCAGCCAACCTAGCCTAGCAAGTTCTATGTGAAACTTTGTCTCAAGGAAAGTGGATAGCGCCTGCAAAAGGACACCTAAGGTTTGTAAGGGAGGATGCCCCCTTAGAATTGGGACAGGACACACCCAGACACCTAGTTCTCAGCAAAAAGGAGACTTGTTACTCCAGAGGGGCAAGTGGGGGGGGCTGCAAGGCAAGAGAGGTGTTTCTGCTGAATCATAAAAGGAAAGAGAGGGGGAGTCTCTATAAAGAATCATTTAGTAAATCCTGACTGGACATGCTAGCCAAATAATGAATTTTTATGTCCTTAGTGTTTTGTCTCATGAAATAGCCAGTGGCCAAATAAGGAAATAAACCTCGCTTTAGGTGTGTAATGATTTTTAGCAAGGGAGAAGGAAAGGAGTAAATGGCGAGACCTGTCTACAGTGTTTGCCGTGCTCCAGCCTGCTAGACCTCTTCAAGGTTAATCTCTGGACTCTACGAGAGGCACGTACACCTGCACACAGACCCACCACATGCATGCACATACACAAAGAGGCCATTCTGAATACTTTACATGGATTTGCTTCCTCAGGAATTCAACTTGGCCTTGAAGGGTAAATCATTCATGCAAAACCATCCAGCCAATACATGGCCAAGCTGGCTTCATATTGGATATGGTTGTCTTACCTGCTCCAGTGTTTCCAAGTCAGGTTTTTATTCTTAGAAGTAGTAAAAGATTGTTGCCTTTTATATTTTTTTCTTTTATTGTTTCATAAATTTCAACGCAATTGATTCTTCATTTTGCAGCTCCGACTTCTGCTTGATGAAATCATGGTGGAGGCAGCAATAAGCTAAATGTAGTCCATCCCGGTTGTAAAAGCCAGGAAGCCCTGGGGCTTGGCGTTTCCTCCTCTGCTATGAATAAGTCAAATGACCTTTGATATGAACCTGCATAGCCTTCTAAATTTCTAGAGATTTTTATTCCCCCATTAAAAGCCAGAAAAGGTATCAATAAACTAATATCACAAGAATTAAATATGATAAACATACAGTCTTCAGGCTAGCACATAGCAAACCATCCGTCCCAGGGAACACTTCCTAGAATCACAATGTTTAACAGTCACTCACATTTCGTTATTTTGCATAAAGTCATAGATAACTGTATGGAGAGCACTCTTGAGAGTGTCTCTCTGAGTGCTGCTGCTGACTCCACTATCTGTGGTGTGTTTTTAACTGTCAGCTTGACACAATCTCCATTACCAGGGGATCAAGTCTCAGTGCTGAATTCTAGACCAGATTGGTCTGTGGGGGACTATCTTGACTACATCAGTTGAGGTGAGAAGACGAAGTCTCACTGTGAGTGACTCCATCTCTTAGGCAGGGCTTCCTGGATCAAGCTAGCTAAGGGCTGGAATCCCTCACTTCCTGCTGTCTGTGCTGCTTGTGTTTCCACAGTGATGGTGGGCAACAGGGAACCATGAGGCATATAAACCTTCCTCCATCAAGTTGCTTTCGTCAGGGAATTTCTTTTAAAGTTTCTATTATTTCATTTCACTTTATGTACATAGTTTTGGGTGGTGCCCTCAGAGATCAGAAGCAGGCGTAGAGCCCTCTGGGCCTGAGAGTTATAGAAGGTTGCAAGTGAGTTCTAGGAATCAAACCTTGATCCTGTGATAGAGCAACCTGTGTTCTTCACCACTGAGTCATCTTTCCAGCCTGGGACAGAGTATTTTACCACAACAGCAGTAAATGAAGACAAGACCCTATCTGGTAAGATACCACCATGTCCGTGTGGGAACCAGTGTACACAGAAAGCAGTCATTTCTGTCCCAAAGCTTCTGTTCCTCTACTGCTTCCCAGATCTGGACCTACCTTGATGGCTGCAGCCTGCCCGTCTTCTCCCTCCACCCCACCAGATAGTCCCAGAACAGTTGCTAAACACCCCATTGTTGAAGGGCACTAGACAGGCCCCAGTGGCTGTGATTTTCTCGCTCCCTCTTTCCCTCCCTCTCTCTCTCCTTTCCTTTCTGGTTTTTTGGGGACTGTTTTTTGTTTTTTAACCTAGAACTCCTTCCTCTTCCCTCCACAACTGGGGACCCAAAACCTGGTCCAGCAGCGGGTAAGTCCAACTAAGCAGGTCTATGATGAGGCAGGGAATGTGAGGAGAAGCACTGGTGAGGTCATCTGAGTCATCCCAGTGCCATTGTAAAGGAATTATGCAGAGGAACCAAACAGTTGACACTAGAACATGAAGAGACGATTGGGTGGCCTTGTTTGGTTCCCAGGCCTTTTTAAAGTCCCAAATGAGGACAGCAGCCATTAAATGTGGGACTGTCCTTGTGCATTCAAGGCTGCCCCGTGCTTGTGTCAGCATGCAGGAGAGTGGTCCATTTGACCTGCCTGGTCACCTCTAAGAGTGTGCAGGGTGGAGGTCAACAGTATATATAGAACGCCCTTTGGCTTGTAGCCTGGAAAACTTGCATTTTTGCTGTGCCCCACTCTGCGGTTCTTCTGAAGCATCTCAGGATGTCATCCATTGTTTCTGTCTTATTGACAGCATACTTGACCTAGGAGTTTGGGAAGAGCAAAGCTGCCCAGATGGTGCACAGACTACACTGATGTGCTAAGAAGGAAGAATAATAACATCACTACTCCTCTATGGCTTCCCATACCTTGTTTCCCACACCACTTACAAGACAAAGAAAGTGACTTCAGAGGACCTAGAACAATGTGCAACTCTACAAGGAATCTCAGAACCCAGCTAGCCCTGGATTCTGCTGTCTACATTGTTGATAAATAGAAGGCTGATTTTTTTTTCAACCCAAAGATGACAAAGCAGTCAGGAATAGAAAATCAACTGAAATTGATTCCTTGTTCTAGCACTTTCCAGATGGACAAATTACTTTTTCTCTTAAAATTTATTTCTTTAGCTAGAAACAAAGAGACCAATATCATCCTTTATGAAATTGCTCATGAGCACCATAGGCTTTAGATCAACACAATGTTTGTGAATTCCGCAGCATTATAATTCAGACACATGCTAAATAGCATCAGAGCTGTTTACTAGAAAATTAATTGAATAATTTATTTACTGGGCCTATTATCAAACTTCCCAACAGAATTCAAATGAGATAAATTGATTTTGTTTGCCATTATAAGAAAGAGGAAAATGAAATGAAATGTGTTGACTCTTAGATGCATGTTTACATAGGATTGAGTAAAGCCTTCAACAATTTCTCACTGTCATTGAACTCTGGCATATCTTACCAGTTCCAGTTCATATTTCAATTCTCTTCTCATTTAAATTAGCTAAGCTGTGGACTAGATACTTATTATTCGCCTTCCAGGCCAGTGAGCAAAATTTTAGAGCTTTTAGTAAAAGAAAGAAAGAGATAGAGGAGAGAGAAAGGGGAATGGAAGAGAAGGAAGGAAGGAAGGAAGGAAGGAAGGAAGGAAGGAAGGAAAAAACACAAGGGCAGAAGAAAAACTAGCCTTTGCAGGGTTTGTAGCCCTCAGAGAAAGGCTGCCCTCTTCCTGTTGTATTTGTGGCTCCAAACATTTGTCTTGATGCCCTATAGATTGAAAACTAACTATAGACCCCCAAAATGGCTTGTTTGCGTGGATTATATACATTGCTGTTTACTCTATTAAAAAAACAACTTAGAAAACAATTTAACCATTATTAAAACTCACTGAGAAAGAGCAGTAACAATACATTTATTGTTTTGATGAAGAAGGAAAAACCTCCATTGGCAAAGAAATTTCATGGAGAGGCACAGGCTCAATTTATACTATTGTAAATTCCTTTAATAACAGGATAGATTCTCCTGTCTATTTCTGCATCTAAGCACTTCCTGTATGTCTTTTTCCTTTACATACAAGAAAATGTATGTATAGTGTACATTGAGGAAGTGTACATCATCTTTACACAGTGTACATTGAGGAAGGAATGTGCCTCATTGGCTGTCACAGTAATTGTAGATGTCTTTGATTACCACAGTAAAATATGACAAATATTCTTTCATCTACTAAATATTTAGTAGGACAGTGCCATCTGAAGCTGTGTTAGTGAACTCCATGTCCTTTTTAGCTTAAAACTCTTTTGTTGTCTTTCGTTTTTAATGGCTCTTATCTTAATTGTTATTTTGGTGACATGCAGGGCGTTGGTCATTTGGGAGTATTAATTCATTGACTCACATCATTGGTGTTCTACTTCACTATCCATTATCAAAACACACTTTTCTAAGGTTGCCACGGCCTCATCGGATACCTCTTCAGCTGTCACAAAGCTGGGAAATATAAACTGGATTTGGCCAGGAGTGGAGACTGATCCAAGCATTATTGGGTCAGTGGGACCATAGGACTGTCTGCTCCCTGCCCAGGGAAGGGATGGGGAGTTACAGAGAAGAAAAATGACAAGATGTAGTGGAAGGGGGAAGGGACCTTGAATAAGGATATACAGGGATGGAAAAAAAAATTTTCAGAGGGAAAGCTGAGCACATAGTAAATATATGTGTAGCAATCTTATTTGCATTACCACCCTTGATAAGCCATGCTTATGATTCTTATCCTCTTTATAGTTATTGTTAACTTTTCCTCATTTTAAATTCATGTTACTGTTTTTTTTTTTTTTGCTAAATACAAAATAAAGGGAAAAAAAAGAAACTAGAGTATGTTCATGAAGAGAAATGTTTTCCCCATAATGAGAAGAAGTGAACTATAAAAAAAAAATGCAAAATGCACATTGTCTCAAAAATCTGGATTTTAATTGAAATCTTGAATTTTGACTTTGAAGTCAGTGGGTCTTTTCACTTATTTTCAAGAGGGAAAAGTCAGATTCCTAAGCCAAAATGGATGGCTCAGACATACTTGCACATTCTGGTTTAAGGTCTTTGGTTTTTTTCTAGGTGCCAGCAGATCAACCAGCCCCTTTACAGGCTAGTTGCAAAGGCAGTACAGTGAAAAGCAAGCATCCTTAGGGCTACTTATGAAACTGTGCCCCCTCTACAGATCTCCTGAGAGGTTCTCAGGGACCACCGGGGCTCTGCAGATAGTCCTTACCTGCCTGTATCACTGTCTCCAGGGTTAATGGGACTCAATCCTGATGATTGGGCTCTTAAGCTTTCCCAACAGAAGCCACTAATGGCAGGTGAACTTAGACCGGTGTGCCGGGATGGGTGAAGATTAACATGGAAAGGAACCACAGCTTATTCCCAAATCAAAAAGATGATTAGTGTTTGTACTTGTTACTTTTCTGTTCCTGTGATAAAACACCATGGCTAAGACAAATAACAGAAGAAAAAGTTGACGCTTTTGGCTTATGGTTCCAGAGGATTAAGGTCCATAAAGGCAGCAGGCAGCATCATCAAGGAACACCTCCCCAAACAGTGCCATCAGCTGGGGACCAAGTGCTCAGATACCCAAGACAATGGGAAACATTTTTATCCAAACTACCATAGTTTTTCCTGCTATAATATTATTTATGTTATAGAATACATAGGTATGCACATAGTATTTTTACACAGAGGAGGAGGGTGAGAGCATGTGAGAGAGAGAGAGAGAGAGAGAGAGAGAGAGAGAGAGAGAGAGAGAGCATACTAGGGACTATGTACCTCAGGCTGCACAGTGACTTGTGATCTTTCTCCCTGGGCTGGAACTCCAGGTGGGCATCACATGACTGCTTTGTATAGTAGGTGCTTAGTAAATGCTTTCAGTAAACAAGCTGCTTTACAACAAAAAAGACAGTATTACCCATCACTCTAACTTTTTTTTAGTGTTTCTTGTTTCTCGATATATAATATTATATTATATAGTACTATATACATATAGCATTGTGTTTGTATATAGATATCATGATTTGAAAGCATGTCTATCCAACTTTTTGTAATAATATTAAGGCACAAGAGGTGTGGCTGGTGAGAAGGTTGAGCAGTTGACACTTGCCTGGAAAGCCTCACAACCCTGGAATCCACAGTGAAGAGGAGAACTGACCCTCAAAACTTATCTTCTGACCCAAACACACACCTTGGTGCAAACATACCAGCACACACACACACACACACACACACACACTAAATTTTTATGTAAAGAAAGAAACCAAGAAATATTAAAAAACAGCCGAAGGTACATAGATAAGACCCTAGCTCAAAACAAAACAAAAACAACTTTAAAAACCCAAGAAAATAGAGGGATCCTCTACAGTGTAAAGGTTTACATTATGCTTTATCCATATTTCCAATAGGAAGTTGTTACTTTGCATGTTTAAGCATTTTTCTGTGGGGTCGTGGTGCGACCGTGGTGATGCCTAGTAAAGCTTTCCTGGGTTTGCCTCGAGGCCCCACACTCACCTATTCAGGACAACAGGAGTCTTCAGACTTTGGAAAAGGCAGGATCTGCCTCCCAAACGCATCCACAATGATCATGTGTCAGTCATTCTGTCTCTTAGCACGAAATCAGGATGTCACTCAGTCTAGGGAATTAATCAGAGATTGTGAATGCTTCCAGGTAGCATTCACGGTGCTCTCAGTGAGTACAACCTCTACTTAATATTTATATATGCATAGAATCCCATTCCTTCCCCTCTAGCTCCTTCTCTCTTCTGTCCCAAACACATTTTTCCTCTACATTTCATGTGCTCGCCCCACCCACAACCAAATACCAAGTTCATTTAATACCATTTGTGTATGCACAGCTGTGGGACTGTCTATGAGTATGAATACCCTGTCAGGACCCACATCCCTGGAGAAAATTGCCTCTCCCTCCCACGGATGCTAGCAATTGCCAGTAGTTCCTCAGATAGGGGTGGGACTTCAATAGCCCCTCCCCATCCATGCCAGCTTGATCTTGTGCAGGTCTTCATGTAGTCACAGCCAGTGTGAGTTCATGTGTGCAGCTGAGTTATCAGGTCCAGCAAATACGGTTTCATTACAGGCACCCACTTCCTCTGGCCCTCACACTCTTCCCACCCATCTTCCACAATGTGTCTCCTGAACTTTGTGGCAGCCTCCCTAAGGGAAACAGCTAAGACTTGGAATTGGATTCTTAAAGAATACCTGAAAGAGAAAGATGCCAAGATTGCAATTGTGGCTGGAGGAATAGTGGGAGGCATCGGGAATGACTGGCCCCTCATGTGTCTTCATAGAGACATCTCCTCTGAAGATCTGAGAATGTGCATGTAGAGCTGAGTATCCCTCAATGCTTTGATGACAATATAAAATTATGCTAAATTACTTGTACCAAAAGTACCATTTCTCCAAGAAGCAAGACAACCAATGCCATGAAAGATGATATACAGTATAGGGTCCAGCAGGGTCACACTCCAGTTTTCTCCCATTAAACAGTTTTATCCTCTGGCAAGTAAAGTGAAGGTGTAACAATGCAATGCAAACAACTGGCTCTTACTGTTGTAAAGCTAGGCTGTGGAGTGAGGCCCAGCTCCTTTGAGACATGTTTGCAAATACACTGAAGTGAATATGCCAGCATTCAGTATGCCTCTCCACCCACCCCAGCAGCCCATTGTTCCTACACACACACCCACACCAGAAGTCAGTATTTCTACCCCCTCTGCCAGCAGCATCTCAGTTCTGGATTTACATAAAAATAATTCTTGTTGCTGATGCTCCCCCAAGTCACCCCACAATAAATCCTTTCATAAACTCTGCACCACAGTTTTGCATTGTATTTCTGAAAACAGGCTCATTCTGTTCCATCAACTAGAAAAACAGGAAAAGTTGAACCATTGCTCAGGGCTTCACAGAGTGAAAATGTGTCTATCACTACTTGTAAACATTTCTTTTTGTCAAAGCTTTCCCCCTCAGATTCTTTGTTCTGTTAATTTTTTCCTGAAATAATTATATATTACTACATCAAGTAAATTTCTAGGCTTATCCTCAGCCCAGTTACTGAAAGTTTGAACCTGAATAGAGAAAATGGAGTCATTACATGTCTTATCAAGTTGATTGTGGAAAAAAAGTATCCTCAAAGTGATGAACTAAGCTTCGGTGTGTGGTCAGCTACCTCTGATAACCCCTGTCTTCGAAGGTTGGTGGCATCACATGCAGACCCTCAGTAGCTCCCAGATTCTCTCATTGCCCCAACCTCCTTTCCTCCAGCCAGTGCTCCACCCTTAGCAAGAATAGACTGCACACAGCACCGATCTGATGATGTTGCTCTCAACTTGACCAAAGCTAACATCCCTAGTTACAAAAGTGTCTACACAAAACAAAACAACGTCAGGTCCTTTCTAACTCGGCTCTGCCTGAGTCAACTCACCAGATGCCTGACTGGCAGTGTGATGTGTTGGGTCCTTTGTTACTAAAGTACACAATCTGTAAACATCAAATCCTCTTTTTCCCAGAGCCAGGGATTCACAGAATACTGTTAAGTTTTCCAGCTTTCAGTAGAAGCTGCCATACATTCCCTCTGTAGCTGCTAATGTTTTACACCTTCATAGTAAATGTTCTCTGATCTGCTGCTTTTATTTCTAACTTTTACATCCTCAGTGGATAAACAAACTGAGACCTCAGGTCTTTTTTATTTTACACATCTTGTGGCTCAGAAGAGCTCACCAATAGAAATGAAGTACTCATTTATAAAGCCATAAAGAAAGTCTAGACAAGGCTACCCCTTAGGAATGACCATGACTTGTTTGTAATGAGGTCATCAAGACCTTCTAAGCATTGTGGAAGAGGTACAAAGAAAAGAAATCCCTGGCAACCTGGTGAAAGTGGCAGAGAACTGATGAAAATTAGGAGGACTCAGAGGGCGGCGACAGGCTGACCTTCAGGAAGGTTCCATACAAGAGCAAAAAAGAATTATTCTGAACTGCCACAGCTGAGTGCCAAGTTCATGAAAATTAAAAAAAAAAAAAGTATGAATTCTTTAAGTCCATTTGGGCTACAATAGAAATGCTAATTGCAAGCCCACGCAGCTCTCACACCAAGGTACACCACAAACTTGAAGATGGCCCTTGTCAGAAACAAAATTTCATAACATTTTTTATCAAGCTTGCATCAACATGTCAAACACTGGGCTGGATTTATAAAGGTACAAAAATAAAGAAATAATATGGCTGGGATAGAGAATTTTTTCTTTTAATTAAAAGGAAAACACTGTAGTCCTGTTCCCAAAGTGTTAAATGCATGATGCACAGAGCAGGTGTTATAAAAGACACCAGCAGCAGGTGCAGGAGGGCAGGTGCTCCAGGGAGAAAAGAAGAGACTGGATGGAGAGGCCCAGAGACAATGCCCTTGTGTTTGAGGATGTTTCATATGACTCCATGCCCGCCACGCAGAGCCTGTACATAGGAGAATAAATATTGCCACCGGGACTGACTGTCAGTGCAGGGCATTCTCACTGTGTCTTAATTGTATCTGCCGTGGGTTTTATTCTCATGTTGCAAAGAACCAAAGGGAGAACTCTCTCTTTTTTTTAATTGTGAGGGATGTGGAGCAGAAGAGGGAGGGAAGAGAGTGGTATAGGACAATAAGATGCAGTTACCATCTGGGATCCAAAATGCTAGGTCCAGTTTCCTACTCCTTACCATCTTACACAAAGGACCAGGTGAGTTATGGGAGAGGCAGAAATAGAGAACTTTGTTTCTTCTTCCCTTAGAAATAGCATCAAAGGCCAATGCACCAACTGCACAGATTATGATATATAGTTTTTCAGTCATTCGTGTCTTTTGGAGGTCAGAATGCTTTCATTTATACTCATTGTATTTATAGCTTCTCAGGAGCAGGTTTTTGTGGAGAACCTTCTAGATGAAAGAAAAGTGGACCTAGAATTTTTTTTGTAAAACTCACATTACTCTTGCTCACTGATTTATTGAGTATGTTTATGTTTACTTTGTGGGGTAATGGAGTGTTAAAAATGGGGGGTTGTGTTTAAAGCCATGTAACACATGACTGACTCAAAGAATTGAAATTGCAAATCTAAGTTTTGTTTGCTGCCTCCTTGACCTCAATGTACCACCCACGTGCTGTTTCTTCAGGGCAGTGTAGTCTCTCTAGGAAGCCCTGAGCTGTTCCAGCTCTATCCAGGGGTCCTTATGATAAGTACTTCCACATATTCCAGAGCACAGTGAAGTCACTGTCTGGTTGTTACATGTGAGGAGACACTGAGATCAAAGGATGTAGAATGAGGTCGGTAATTAGCATCTACTTTCACTGCCTATCAAAACATAGGTTTGTCTCCAAAAGTAGAGTTGTTTGATCATTTGCTCTTGCCTGAGAACTATAAAAATTCCAGTCCTTTGACAAACATCCTACCCTTTAATCCTAGGGATAGGATCTATCTCTGGCACATTGTGCTAGGAATGCAGCAAGCTATCTGGTATCCAAATCAAAACAGTGACTTGCCAGAGAAAGGAAAATCCTGAGTGTGTAGTGAACCCACTTTGGAAGTTTACCAAAACAATGGCTTTGCATTGCAGGATTTTAAAAATAAATCTTGAAAGAGTATGTTGACATGTGATAGCATGTATTATTCTTTAGAATAAGCACTGCAGACATTGAGGTTGGCACAAGAGGAAGCTAGTAGTAGACTCCAGATCATTTGTTGTCATACTGTCTGAGCGACACTTTAAAACTAGAAAAGACAGGGCTAGTGGTGGCACATGTCTTTATTCCCAGCACCCCAAACAAGGAGGCAAGCAGATCTCCACAACTCTGAGGCCATCCTGTTCAACATATTGAGTTCTAGGCTAGTAAGGGCTACAGAGTGAGACCATAAAAAGAAAGAAACATCAAGAAAAGCAAGAATAAAGAACAGTCTGCCAGGCTAAAGTAAAAACTACTGGGCTTCATGGCCATGTCCTCGTCTAGCTACTGATGATGGTTTTCCCTGTTGGAGTTAGCCTTAAAATGGGAAAGACTACTATATTTGGGCTTATGCACTACTTTAAATGCAGACTAAAATGTCACAGCATATTTAGTGTCTTTCTATTCTCTTCTTGGTAATATACCTTCAAAAGTGAATCTGTGGGTCGTGTGTCCTGTGCAAGTCTGACCCAAAAGTAAAATAAAGCAGTGAGTCCTGAGGCCACTCAGTTTTACTTCAGCATGAGTGCACAAGTATACACACACACACACACACACACACACACACACACGGGGGGGGGGGGGGACACAAGCACTCACACACATACACTTTAGTACCACATTTAACTTTCTAAGTCTCTGTAACATTGACATTTTTCCTACCTGAATTTGAATGAAAAAAAATCACAAGTTTGACAACTATCATTTCATGCCTATGAAAGAAACCCACTCAGGCCTTCAGTGGGAAGAGTTAGCAATAGGTATCCCCCTCTCCATTTGCTGGAGACTGTCCTCCATGTCCTCTGTTTCAGCAGTGCCCTCTGTGGCTATGCTGACACCGTGGACCTTAAAAAAGGAAAAGAACATGGGACCAAAATACTGTCGGACCGGGGAAGGCATACGGAACACAGTGAACAGAGAGCTCATTTATGGCACCATCCTGTACCACTCACCGCAGAGTCCTAACCCTAGCTATGACACTTGCCTATCTGCTTAAGGAAAGAAGTTAAAACTTTATCCTCTGGAGCCTGTGCAGGCTCCTGTCTGAGGTATCTGTAGCTTTCCTGACAGCAACTACTTTGCTCTCTTAAACAATCAAATTTTGTTTTCCTTTTTGAATTATGAAAGTCATTTTTATTCCAGAAAACACTCTAAAGCTTAAAGAAAAAGGCATGGGTCATTACTAATTATTTCTCTCAGGGAAAATAACCTTTAGCATTTTGTATAGACTCTTCCAGAATTTTTTTCTTAAAGACTTGGCAAATAATTGTACAAAAGAGGTTTTTGTCTGAGACATCTTTGTCCTTGTTTTCTGCATCAACCCCTCCCCCCAATTTCTCTCTGGCATAAAGTTTTTAACTTTCCAGCATTTTGCTTATTTTCTTAAATTGTAAATATGCTCAGGACTTTAATATAAAGGAAGTCTGGGGGCACTTGGCTCTTCTCATAATCTTTCTTCACATCTTTTTCCAGCCAGCCTCCTCAGTCCTCTAAGGAATTATGAATCTCCTCATCTTTAGTCCCCGTGACACCAGTGTGCCCCCTCATTGTGTCTGCCTTTCATCTTTATTTCTCCTTCTACTCACTGGTGATTCCTGACCCCTCACTCAAGGAAAGGCTGCAGTTCACACCCTCACCCCATAGCGCTCCCCCCCAGTCTCCCTCCCACCCTTTAGTGTGCCCTCTTCTTTTGCTGATTTTGAGCTGTCCCCTAGGCTGATGAGTCCTCATTTCTTCTGTCTTATAAATTCATCCGCTCCGCCATTTTGTTATCCCACACTCGGATGTGCAGGCCTGACTGTTTTCTTAGGCCTGGATACACATGTCCAAACATGTTTCTATTTGGCAGAACTTCCCAGAGACACTGCAAGATCTTCAGAGACCTTGAGTGTACACTGTCTTTCTTACCCTGTCTGGATGATAGTCAATTCAATAGTCACCCTTATTGTGGTGGGTGGAGAAGTTGGGGAGACCACTCCTTCTAGTTTAACAGTGAAGAGAAAGAGCTGTGGATGTGAGGGAAACCCTTAGTGATTCTGTGGGTGGGGAAGAATGGCGGCAGAGAAGAGGTTAAAGGTAGGGACACATCTCTGAGGCTGGAAGCTAAAATGGCAATGGGAAAGTCTTAGCTTCCTGTCACTATATTGCTAACTCAGTGTTAGCAAATTTTTTGCTTTAATAAATTCATGCCCATTACATACCATGAAGCAGTAACAATAATGATAAACTTATCTGAAATGTTTAACCTTTACATTCATATTAACATCTATAGTCAGGTAAAAACTACAGTTGGAGACAATTTATCCTGCTAGATAGATCAAGCATTTCTTTTCTTTTTCAGCTTCCTATGTGAGTCCCATTCCTCATGAGGATAGAGAATATTTGTAATTCAATCCAAAACAGATATTTTTTTCATTAAAACTTTTTTTAAAACAAACTTTTTGGTAGTACTGAGGGTTGAACCCAGAGCCTCATGTATTCTCAGTAAGTATTCTTTCACTAAGCTACATCCTCAGCTTAAAGACGTTATTATTATTATCATCATTCACATTGTGAAACAAGCAAGTTATCTCATTTGTGGACTCTCTATGGCATCAGCTTCTGTTGATATTACGAAAGTTTTTCCCAGTTTTTTTCCTGTGGAATAATTTCCACAATGGCTTTGTCAAACAACTACCCAAGTGTTGTGATTTATTTAATTCAAGTGAAGACATCCATTTTTTCAATTCTACTTCTATGGGGGGAGGGGTGGAAAGACCCCGAGGCGGTGGACAGGGGTGAGGAGAGGGATGCAGTCCAAGTAGGCAGAGTTGAGCTGCCAGGTTGGCTTCTAGTTCTTAAGGAAGCCACAGATGTGATGCCATTGGCTAATATTCCAAGGGGTGCCAGTGGGAACAAAGAATCTGGTAATCCTGTTTCAGGCTAATGAGATAGAATTCAGAATGATGTCACCCGGAATGGTGAGGGAAGATAAGAGACACTGTGTTTGGAGTTTGGGACATAACAAGCCAGCCTGGACTCAAAGCATCTCATAGGCAAGGAGACACTGTCAGCAAAGTGGGACTGTCATTGCATCTCTCATTTCTCCAGCTAAGCAGGGTACCTCTCCAGTCCTTCGGGTCACTAACGCTTCCTCTTCAGATGCACTTAGTTAAAAGCGCACAAAAGTGACTGCAAGCAGTTGGCCTGAGAAGGCTGGGCCTTGAGGGTTCTCATTTCTCTGCCTTAGTTGAAACCCTCAGCTTCAGCATCTTGCCAGAGCTGTGGGTGGAGCACAGGACGCGATTATCCTGTGGCTTTTCCTCCGACATAAGCCCCGCCCCTCACACTTGGACAGTGGGAAGATTGGCTTTCTTCTTCCTCCTAGTTCACTCCTCTGGCTGATGTGCAAGATTTTGCAGAAGCCAGGAGCTTGCTTTCTGGGCTTGGCAAAAGTGCTTAGGAAGAAACCAGGGCTTCCCGGCTGGGAGGAGGGAGGAGAGCTGAAGATCCCCGCCTTTGGCTCAGCTAAGTAAAGTGGGCAGCTCAGTGCTTGAAAGAGGATTGTGCTCGCACTAGATATCTGTAAGTGGGTGTCTGTACTGTACGAGTGCCCCTGAGACATGGGGTAGACTTGAAAATGATGCTTGATTCTAGGGGTAAGCTGCAAGGCTGCTGTCTCTGTGTGCTCTTTATGTTGTGTGGAGACTAGAGGCTTAAACCAAGAATCAGAACTCCAAACGCCTCCTCCCAGTCCTGGAAAATAGCAACTTTTACTGAGAGTAGTTGTGGACATACTCTCCTTTCCTGACCATCCTCCCTTCCCAGAAAAAAATGTGCTACTAAATCAGACAGAGTTGGGATTAAGTGGGGAAAGTGAAGTGTAATATTAACAGAAGTTGCAATCTCTAATTATGTTGTTTGTGTCCTGGCATTGCTTTATCTATTAGCAGACATTGACAGCAAAGTTTGAGGCTGGGGCTTAAATGGAGAAATTGGGTTTCTATGACCAAAGAGGTTGAGTAGTCCATATGTAAGGGATTAAATACAAAATCTAAGTAATAAATAGTAGATGAGTTTGTAGAAATCCTTAAAGAAGAAATAGCATCCAGGAAGCATAAAAGTACATGATGAAAATTAGGAAAGGAAAATTTCACATCCATGGTTTTCTGCAGTAGCCAAAAATTTTAGAATGTTTACAAAGTCATGACAGTGATTCAGGAACACTTCCATTATTGTTGTACATTATTAATACTGTTGCTGGGCAAGATCTGTGGTTCTCTGGTCAGCAAGTTCTGGCAATGAAACCACTGCGGCTGGCGCAAAGAATTCTGGGATGTCTGACAGTGGAATGGATAGAAGGACTCACATTCCATCTCTACTTAATGCCCTTTTGTCCAGAAATCGGGTCATGCAGATGAGCTACTTGGTACGTATACAGATCAATATTGGGAAAGGCATTTCTGAGGGCTGTGTAGCAGAGGGACTCTAGAAATGTCTCAGAGCTATGCTGTCCTGAGAGAACCCAGAGGCCAAGAGCCAGGAAGTCAGCTTGCCTCAAACCAAACTTGTTCATTTTGTTTTCCATCCATCTTGAAATGGAACCTCAGATGAAGACAAGAATTAATATCTGAAAGGGACACAGTGGCCATTTGTTCTCTCCTAAGTGTCCAAGTTTATTAATGTGTGGATGAAACTGAGGTTTTTTTATGAATCCTAATACATGGTGTTTCTAATCTCTGTATTATAATAAATGAAACAAAATAAGAGATATACTTATGGTGATGGAAAAATATGAGAATTCATATTTTGAAATGTAAAAAAGAAGGAAAAGGCCATGTTCTGCAGCATAAAGAATTCTTGTATCATGACCACTAATATACAGAACCAGTGCTAACGTAACTATAGATTGAAGTTTCAGAAATCTAATTCTCTTAATTTTAGTTTGTGTGGATAGCATCCAAAGGAAGATGGGATTGGTTTGGGTCTCGTTTTATTTTGTTCTATACTTCGGACAACATAAAACTCCATAATGACTTTTTACCTGCATTTGTTATTGGTATTAAGAAGTCCAGTCATACTTCTGGTTACCAATGGGTAGAAAGAAGAACTAAATATGTTACCGATTTTGTGCAACACAACTGTGAGGTGATTGTTATGTCAGACTCCTTTTCCAGCCTTAAAATTTTTGTTGTAGAGAAGGTGGGTACAGAGTGGTCAGTAAGACCAGTCCTAACAATAAAATAATAAAATGGCCCTAAAATCATGTGTATAGATATGCCTTACTTTTCCAAGTTCACAAACTACCTCATTTTTAAAACGTATTATCTGTTAAAATTGCTTTTTATTTTCAATGTTAGTGATCATGTAATTTATTGAAATATTAAAACCCTGAGGATTTGTTTTCTGAGTTATATAACATTTCTCTCATTCTTAAAATATACAAGGCATTAAAATATAACATGTGATAGTTGACATTTTAAGAAAAGTATGATTCTAAATGAAGTTTCTGTTCTTGAGAAAAATGTACTGAGTCTTCAGAGAACTGCTTGTTTATCTCAGAGTGTCAGAAGATCTTTGCTGAAACTATAGAATAAAACAGAATTGAGAAAGGACTGAAGGCATACTTTGTATGCAAGAAGATACACAGAGTCAGTGAATAAGTATAAGATGGTAGTTTGCTGTACCTGAGAGACTGATGTCAGGAAAGGATTAAAAAAAGAGTTTTGTCTTTAAGAATTATTAAGTAGGAATTAAGATTTTTAATGAAAAGAAACTAAATTATATTTAAAATTGTTCTTTCACAAGAAAAGTAAAGAACAAGGCTATGGAAAGCTAAGCAGTGATGAAGACCTCGAAATAATTGTTGATCAGAAGCAGGTAAGTGGACACTCCATCTATTTCCAGTTGCCTGTATACTTTGATCTGGTAGCCCTGTGGGTTCAGAGCTCCTCCCGACAGCTGTGTTAGCCTATGTGGCTAAGCTGTTACTAATATAGATTTGGGTAGCATCAAAGTGTTCCTAATCTCTCTTCCACCGATTTCTGCGTGATGCCAGCATGTGTGTGCTATATGTGAAAATGAATAGTAAAGCATGAAGCAAGGAAGGCCGAAAAAGGAGAGAACGTTTCAGACTCAATACAGTGAGTCAAAGTAACAGAATTTGATTAAGGGGAACAAAGGATTTAAGTAGGAGCTAGGAAGCATGGTTTATTGAAAATGAGATACACTACCATTGCTGTGTCTTGTCAAACAATGTATGATGAGGAGTAATGAAAGGTATAAAATTTTGAGATAATAAAACTTGCTCAGTTTAGTTTCTGTTTGCCTGCAGTAAGTGTCGAGGTAGTTTGAAATGAAAACATATTGCTGTGTAGTCAGTAATGCTGCCCATAATTTGGATGTTATATTGGCCCATAAGGTGCAATGAAAATGGCTTAACAGAGCATAAACAATGACACAGCAGGCAGTGGACAGTATCCAGCCAGAGCAATTGGCATTAGCCCTTAACATCTTTGTTAATTATCAAGGAGACAAGATAACTGCCAGTCTACTTAACATACATGTGGCATCATCTCTGAGGGCAGTGTCAACAGAGTGGTAATTAAAAGCCTGTGCTAATGAGGACATTAGAAAGTAGCCATTGACTTACAGAACCGCTGCTGAGTTTAGGCAACTTTCTCATCATGCTGTTGCTTCTGCTTCATTGTGATTACACTAAGAGAACCTGTGTGTGTGTGTGTGTGTGTGTGTGTGTGTGTGTGTGTGTGTGTGTGTGTTTGACAAAACAGGGAATGGCTAGCAAACCGTAGCAATGAGAAGTCACTAACTTAAGTCATGCTTATTAGAATGGTTGGGGTAACTGGAGGGATCTCCTGGAAGATCCTGGCTTGGCAAAGCATTTCCATGAAAGTTGATAGTGTATGGGCACAGGAGGGCTGCTCTTACTACCCCTGTGCTTTCTGCCTCTTGAGCACTCTGCTGTGTGAGGGTCTAGCCTGTACTCTGTTACTCACTGCTAGATTGTCAATTTAAATAGTAAGGTATGTGGAGCCCCAGTTATTTTAATTATGCTGGATAAATTACTTGGGTCAGTACTCTAGACCTCCCATGGACTGTGATTCTGATAAGGATTGGACCTGCCTGACAGCCTAGACAACACACAAACACACACACACACACACACACACACACACACACACACACACACACACCTCTATCTAAATGAGGTTAGTTTTTATTTCTTGTTTAATCATATAAAAATAAATCCTTAATTTTTACTTTGCTATTGTCTTCCTCCTCAAAGCTTCCAGTTTCTTCCTTTTAAACTTTGTGATTTAACTAACTGTTGTCATTCAGAAAGCGCTAGAATTATTTGTTTTTTATATTTTGATGAGGAGTTCAAGGAAGTTGTCTTCGTTTTCCCATGCTGACTTTCCACAAATTTATATTGTTGTGACCAAATACATTCAGTGCAGACACACAAGTTGGTACCATTTCAGTGAGCCAGCACTGCTGAATCACTCCTGTTAAAAAACTTGTTGCAAAACGTGACAGATTTAAATACTTCCGCTTTGGAGCTGGCTGCTAGCCAAGAAGAGTCTGCCCTGGTTCTGGAAGTTTTGGGGGGTTGAATTTTGAGCAAATCTCGGTTGAAGCAATGACAATGTTCTTACTCCCAACTAAAATAGCAAGCACAATATTGCAATTATTCTTTATTAAACTCTAAGAAAGTTATCCCTAAGATGAAGAGACAAGCATGCATGTGTCAAATGCACTTTTGCTCTTGAAGTACAGTTGTTCATTTCATTATATATAATGAAATTGCACACATATGTACGATAAAATTTAAACTTTGTGTCCCTACATATTAGTTTGCCAATAACGTTTATGTGCAATATGTATCTTCAAAAAGCATGGAGGAAATTTGTTTGTCAATCTTCATATAACTCCAAGTAGCTTTTCTGGTGAGTGATGCCAGAAGAGAACCTAAGGAAGATAGATAAAATAATTGGTGTTCTCTGATAGGCAGAAGTTGATGATCTCATTAAATCTGTCACTCAGCTAGCTGCTGTCACTCCACAAGTACTGTGCAAGCTATTTGCCAGTTCATCAATCAGGCAATTCTCAAGCCTATTGCTTCCATAGAGAGACTATAGTCTTGCTTATGTAAGCGCATTGATAGCAGAAGCAGGGTGCAGAATGTGAGCTTACTATCTCAGGCTGCTGCTCTCAAAAGGGCAGAAAATAATGCTGTGTTATTTTGATGTGGAAAAACATTCAACTTTGGAAATGTGTAAGATTTTTGCTTTTGATTGGCAAAATTGTATTTCTCCATTTGTGAAAATTTCTTAGCATATTTGATCCAGAATACATATTTTAAAAATTACAGAGGATTCTTAAACTTGTACCCTCAACTAATAGGGAATATATGTTCATATATTATATATGTATACATATATACAGACATTCACATGCTTAATGTAAATATACATGTAATGGGAATAGAAGTCCATATTCACACTTGGTATCTCCAAAGGTTTTGTGCTTCAAATAGAAAAGTAATGAAAATCAATGTATTGCAATAAAATCTTAATGATATTAAACTTCAAACATTAGTCATAAACATAACTATACTAAGTCAGTGCTATATAAAATAAAATATAAAAGAGAAATCACATATATTTATATATCAATCAGTTTTATTATAAAAATATTCTCCATTGGAGAAAATAAGGGTCTTTATTGTAAATTAGTCTCGAGTACACATAAATTATTTCCTGAAATTACTGGTATTTCAGGAGTGAGACTGGATGAAATACATAGGAAAGTACCTTCTAAGGAATTTGCAGTCTTACTCATTTTGAATAAACAATAAATTGGATAAATTTTAAATTGATGTTTCAATTGGATTCAGCTTATCCATGGTTTCCTGTATGTTAGAGTTGGTATCTAGGATATTTTCAGATACCAAGTAGACTTGAAGGAAGTAACAAAGACAAACTTTTTTTTGGTCTTTGTGCAGAATTTTGTGCTTTTATTCAGGATTCAGAGCTACAGGTTTGAGCATTATAAAAATGCACGTATATAATGCTTGGGTCTGGTTGGTTCTGAGACTCAAAGGAAGTTGTAACTGTGTGTTTCTTGGTGCACTAAGTGAGGAATTGCAAAGTACCAGCCAGTTGCTAGGGGCTCACATCATCAGATCAGGGCAGCAATTTTCAGAGGCCTCCACTGTGCCTGGGGGAGCTTCCTGAACCCACCTCACTCATTGCTAATGTTGTGATGTGATGTGAGGCCTGAGAGTTACATTTCTAATTTCTCCACAATTGCTTCTAGTTTCAGACCACTCTCTAAGACCTAGAATCCAAGAAAATAGCTATTTCGACTTCGAAAGAGAAAAAATAAAATGTATGGGGTGGGTAATAAATCTGACATTCTTTAAGTGGTCGTTACCTGGAAATCTAAAAACCAGAATCCATACATATTCATTGCAGTGGTACCTAAAAAGCAGATCATCATAGACACTCAAAACAATGGCGTCTCAAAGACTCAAGACTGTGGTCCAGTTGTGTTCCCTTTTGATCTTGAGCCCAAGAACTCATATTTCTTGTTTGTAAACTAGTGCCCTGTTCTTCCCATCTCAGAGTCTATTGGAGTCAAAAATCTGTTAAAGGCTCCATAATACATAAACTGTGTTTGTTGTGTGGATGAGCTAGTCAGTCATATTCTCCCCCACAAACACATACCACTCAATTTAGCAAACGAGAACCTTAAGATCTAGGGTGATGAATGGATCCTGATGTTCTCCAAGCTCTGTGCTCTTTGTATCATTACTGGTTGCCCTATAAATTGGTCAGTGAATGATTTTGCCTTTGTGGTCTACTGACATAGAGTCACAACCTGGATACAGTCACAGTTGACCACGGTCTATTACTGAGCACTTACTGGGATTCATTTCCCACAGACACTGTCTACTTCCCTCTTAGCTTCTAGGCATTCCAGAAAAGAAAGAGTCTTCCAAACAAACAAATAAAAGACAGGGCAGAAGGGGAACTAACTGCAAGATGCCTGTTGAAACCACTTGCTTTTTCTCCCAAAGCCCCAAGGGACGGCTGCAAGCACACAAAAATGAAGACAATACACATTTTACATAGCCTGGAACCTCTCTGAATCACGTTAAAACTTGTGAGAGAATCCTGAGCAGGAAGCAATGCACATCAAAATTATTTTCTAAAGAAAAAGAGGGAATAGAATAAAATAGTTCCTTGTGTCTCCAAGAGGTACAAGCCTTTCAGTAGGACTGCAATCTGTCCAGTCCTACCAGCCCCATGGAAATGAATGTGTAAGGGAGATCAAGGCCAGGGTCAAATAAAAATGAAAGAGCAAGACCCAGCTTCCTTCTGGCACTGAGAGATAGCCTGCCTGTTCTACCACCAGCTGACTCAAGCCATGGACTCATAAATAGTAAAACGATGATGGAATGTGTGTCCCCGTCTTTTGTACTCAGCACCATCTGGCCAGTACTTTCTTGGCCATATCAGTTTGGTAGCTTAATTCATATATAATTCATACCCCATTTGCTTGTAATGATTCCAAAGTACCAGAGCCTGTCTCATAGTATCACAGAAAACAGTTTCTTTGGTGCCTTCTCAGAATTCTGCATATGGCCATCAAGAACAAAGGACCCCCTCCTCCTTCACCTACTCATCCTGGAGAGCCTGAGGCAGAGGACTCCATGACACTCAACCCCCCCACACACAGCTATGATACCCAGGTTAAGTTCACAGTGGGCATAAGATCATTAGCAATTTCCTCACAAAAGATTGATCCATGATAAGTGGTTACAAGAAAAGAAAGCAGATTATTTTCCATGTATATGAATCAACATTAACAAAGACTCATTTTTATAAACCAAGAAATCCCATCTCTTCAGCAAAGTTATTTATCATCTACAAATATTGTAAAGGAGAAGCAACATTTCCCACTAGGTTAAACATAAAACTCTGGAACGAAGATAGGGTGACCCTGTATCTTCTTCCCAAATAGTCCCACATGTATTCAGGACTCCAAAGTTAACCCTAAAGATTTGGTAGCGTGAGGGAAGAACCACAGTAATAAACAATGTCTTCCTCTGGGTTTTCCTAACAAACTTGCATCATATACTCTGGCTTATTAGCCCACATTTCAGCTCTATCTACTGATTCCATTCAGTAGCGCCTGACTCTAGGGCAACCCTGGGAAAAACTCAAGTTATTCATTTCAGAGTTTTTTCATAGCTGTCTGAAATATGAGGTTAAGGGGCCACAGAAAACTTAGCAGGTCAGTCTTCCTAGAGCGACTCCAAGGCAGGCTTGAGTACTTGGCCAGACTCCCTTGCCCTGGTTTCTGCTTTGGCTTTGCTCTCCTGAGCAAAGAGTGTGGAGTAAGGAGTTAGGCTCCCCGCGTCTTTAGGTTGTCATCTGCACCGTGTAATCACACCATCTGCATTGGCGTCTGTTCTCAGGCTCACAGGGGGACACTTCCTTGAAAAGCCATGTGTTCTCTGGTCAGAGCCAGGCATAGGAGCTGGGGCCCCTGATGTTCAGTCTGATGCTTTTCACAAAACTTGGCTTCCTAAAAGGATAGTGTGTTATAATACCTTTAATTTGGTATTTCCACTAGTGTGTTCAGTAGACAGATGCTCCAGGCCAGCACATGTCATGAACCAGACCCTTTGCCATACTATGTGCATGACACTGTGACTGTAACCCACACACACTGCCCACTCTCACACAGGGTTAAGGCTACTCCAGTCTGAATTCTAAGTGAGAAGAGGGAAATGGCCACATAGAAATACAATTACTTTGGGAAGATCAAGCCACTCTCCGTGCCAGAGCTATTCCAATATGAGGAAAATACCTATTCTGTAAAGTTGTTCTGAGAATTACACAAGTCTCTCAGTACCGGGGCTTAACCACAGGCATGGTGGGTGATGTTTCATTCACAAATGGCAGGCCCTGAGCCAAGCAGTGAGAGGAGCTGATGCCAACAGTCACAGGCCTATCAGCTGGAGGAATCCTTGGATTTGGGAGGGTAGACTGAAGTATAACGATTCTAAACAATATTGTTTGGGATCATATATTTGGATGCCTCATATGTAGACATTGGAGTAGCCGGCTCTGGCACAGGGAATGGAGAGCTGAGAGATCACTGAGAGTGGTGGCCGTTTGGCACAAGCTTGCTGCTTTAGAGAAGGATGCACATACCAGTTCCACATGCCATTGTCATGCTGGAAATGAGCTGATGACCATCACATAGTAAGTGGTCAAGAAACATAATTAAGCTGCTGCTGTTTCATCAACTTTAAGATTTTAAATTGAATGAATCAAACAAAACAAACTGGTTCTGTGCATAGCCAAAAGGGACCCAGCTTGTGACTTACTGTGCTCAGGGGACTCAGATCAAGGGCAGCTCATATGTGAACATAAGACTGAGTCTTGAATTACTCAAAGTCTACTCAGTTTCCTTTTTAGTATGCCCCCTGACTGCTGTTCACAGGGGCTGCTGACCTGACGAACACAGGACATTAAAGTCTTGTTTCCAGGTTATCTCTAGATCATCTAGAAGCTCAAGTTTCTTGGGAGGAAGCCTAGCAACAGAAACCCCCCACTCAATGAAGTGAGTAAGGGGCCATTTCCACTAACAGAAGATGTCTTCCATGACAGAACAGAGACAGCCCAGTCAGGACTGTCTTTTACATTCACCTCTTTGCCAGCCTGTCACTTCAGTGAACACCAAGGTCTTAGCACTGATCAGGACTCCTCTTCGAGCTCATCTTCCCCAATGTCCCAGACAATAATGTAACCGACCAGGGCAGTTCCAGTTAGCAAGAGAAAGATTCTGAGTTTCCGCCCCTGATCCAACACCATATATTATTGTATAACTACAGACATGTTACTTGCAGTTTTTTTTGTTTTTTTTTTAAAGAAAGAACAAAAGGAAAGACTTGGATTTCCATGTTAGAAATGTGTGAATGTTGAATTATTTTCAAATACTTCATGGTTTTCTTTCCTTCTTTTTAACCTAATGGGGGAAGTTGTGTTGACATGTTTGGAGAATAAATGCATAATTGAAATGGCGTGAGCTGACACAGTGAGCGCAAACATTGTTTGATCCATGAAAGTAGCACACCGAGGTAGCAGGCTTGAAGACAGCCTGGGCTGCTTGGAGAAAACTTTGGGAGAACCTACTGATCTGCCTTATGGAAAGTGTAGGGTTTTTGCTTCTAATATTCCTTAGTACTTTCACCTGATCTATGTGGGAACTCTAGGCATCCTGCTTAGAACGTATGCTGGAACATGGTAGAATCCAGGGTTTAAACATTATGTTCTGTGGAACCCATCTTCACTCACTCCTAGTGCTAGGAGGCAGGTGTCTATTTATGTGGGACACCCTTGTTAGAGAAGTCAGGTGAGCAGAGGAGCTGTGCATGTAGAAAGGCCAGGAAGTATACTTGTGCTGATTTTAATTCCACCAAAATAACTTGATGAGTCCCAGAGCAGGGAAGGGAACAGTTAGATGGGGCTCACCACATTATTTCTCATCACAGGAAATACCAGTTGGATCATTTATCTACCCCTGTGACTGCCTTACTATATTGCAATGCTGTTTTTCTTCTTTAGTGTGTGTAGGGTGTGGCATTTGTGTGGAGGTCAAAGAGCAGCTTGCTCCTTCCACCTTACTGCCCTGGAGATTGAAGCTGAGTCATCAGTCTTGCCAGTAATTTCTCTTACCTGCTGAATTATCTCTCTGGACCAACAGTGTTTCTCATCCTTCCCTCCGCAGTGTCTTATGTGTAAGCTAAACATTCAAGCCAAAATATTCCTTAGGGAAAACAGATACAGATCTCTCTGAGTCCCTATCACATGATTCCTACTATTCAAAACAGAGTCTCACAAATCTTGAGAAACATCCCAGAGTGCATTGGGAACAGATATTAAAGACTTACAATGTGGACTTTGAACTCTCCTAAGCTTTCCCCCGCTAGATCACATCAGCAGACAGCTTTCTGTGCCCTCAGCTCATAGAGCCTCTCTACCTGGCTCTCATCATCCTCAGGTGGCTGTGGGGAACTTCTAACCAGGCATCTCGAACTCAGCTGAAGAGCCACAGATGAACTCATCCACCACTAATGTGTGTGTATGTGTGTGTGTGTGTGTGTGTGGCTACAAACATTTGTGTTAAAATTATTTAAGATTTGAAACATGATAAAAATGGCAAAACAGTCAGTAAACTGCACTAATTTTTCTTTGGTGTTTTAAATTGTTCTTTTCTATTGAAAATTTAAAACATATGTACAACGACATATGATCATATCTGCCCAAGATTTCCCTCCTCCAGCTTCAACGATGTCTCCCCCAACATACTCCCTCCCAACTTCGTCTCTAGTAAGTGCACTTCAATAAATAACGCCTCAAGAAGGGGTGGGACCTGCAGGTGATCTACCCTCTCTGCACCAGGGTTTTGGTTGTCTTGACTGTGTATAAATCTTGTGCAGGTAACCACAACTGCAAAAGCCCTGCCGTGTCCACATGATAAACTTCTCAGCACCTCTCTCCATTGTCCAGCATTTCCATTCTTGCTGCTGGGAGACTTGGGAAAGCCTTCTTCTCTTCTTTCTTCTTCACTGGACCAGGATGCCCTTGCTCTCTCCTGCCCTGGGCATGTTCATGTCTATGTGTTTCTCACCCATCCAACTTAACAGTCACATCTCTTTCCTTCTGCTTAGTACTAGCCTCCGGCCCTGACCACTGAAATGTCTCTTACTCCAACATTGCTATACCAGCTTTGACAGAAATGCAGTTCTTGCAAACCTGCTTTTCAGAATGCTCCATTTCTTCCTTCCCTTTCCTCACAACAACTCCACGGTTCTGTCATCTCTGTTTTCAGTCATTCCTTTGGCACATGGCCTCCTGCTAGCCAGGCTTGCACTCCTCTGCTGTCTTATGATTAGGACATGCACATCCAACACACAAATGGCCATTCAATACAATTGTTAGGCACTCCTCATCAAAGTATTTTTTGACCAAATGATCTCATTTCTGAAGTACATGAATGAATGGCTTCTTAATGGTGGGAGTGGGCGCCATCTCAGCTTTGTGCTGCTTGATCTTGATAGAAGAAAACATTCATTCATTTTCTCCAACAAAGTTATCTCATTTGTATAATTAGAGAATCATTAATGAATTTTTTGTTGTACAAGAACATTAATCACAGAAGCTTTTATTTTTTCAGTCAAGGCTGTCCATTACCACTTTCTAGCACCTGCCCTGAAGCTTCAGATATGTTCTGGGAAATTAAACACTGAGTCACAGTGCACCCTAGATGGATTCCATTAGTCAAAACTGCAATTAACACAGGATGAAGGAAATCCAGCCCTGCTCAGAGTGAGGCATTCCAAAACTTTCAAGGTACAATCTTAACACCTTAGAAATATCTCTTTATTCTGTCTCAAGGAGTTGACTTAACAGCTTTGGTGTCAGAACAGTTCTGAACAACAGTAACTTTACCCTGTGGACCCCAGCATGGCCAAGCTTAGAGGTAGAACTGAGGTTTCCACCATCCCCAAGAATACAAATCACTGGCCAGTGTAGTGATTTAGCAGATGTCAGTGCCTGTCACCAAACCTGACCACCTGAGTTTGATCCCCTGACTCACATGAGAGACCTAATTCCTGCATGTTGTCATCTTAATGGCACTCACGTGCTGTGGTGTACACACACACACACACACACACACATGCACACACAAAAAACACACACATACACTCACTCACACACACACAAACACACACAACACACCCGCACACACACACACACACACACACACACAAGCACACACATATGCAAATGGAATTTTAAAATTAAAAAGAAATACTAACTTCTCAGCAGGGCCTGCAGCCCATGCCTGCCATCAGACTCTGACCTCCTCCCCTGAGGTCCATGTCTGGTCCATCTCAGTGTCACACCCCACTTGCTGGACAAGTTCAAGTGTCAAAGGGAGGTGCTCTCCCTGCCGCCGAACCTCTGCCTTGCTTCTCTTTCTGCCTGGGTGTACTAATTTGATATAAAACAATTCATCTTTCCTCATTTTTTGTGAAAAAGCCATTTAGAGACCCCTGTTGTTTCCACTGAGTGTTTACTAGATGCTTTGACACGGAGACCACCTAGCCATTATGTCCCAAAGCCAACAGAGAACTGTGTCTCCACCCATGGTCATTGGCAGTATAGACAGCTTGTGAGGATACCCAGCTGAGCACCTGGAGCCCTGAGTGGGTGATGTCTTCTCCCCACTGAGTGGAACTTGAGTTTGCCTCCCTGGTGCTCAGTATGTTCCCAAGAGAAGCCTTCAGCTTTAGGACAGTTTCTAACAATATTTCTGATCATTTGTCTCCACAAAGCCTCAACAGCTGTGTCACTGAAAACCTGCTGGAAATTAGTACTCTAAGCCTCAACATTGAGGCTAGGCTCTGGAGGCATTTGAGGAGGTTTTCAGTGGAAATGATCCACATTCCTGGATTTTGAGAACTGCTGTGAATTACTCCAGTTTTGGGGTTATGAAAGATTACTTATCTTGGCAAGCAAGGGAAGCCTCCATTGCAGGGCTACAAAAGGGAGCTGAGACCTGATAAGTGTCTCAGATTCTTTATTGGGATGCCCTGGCTTGACACATTTGACTCATTCCTTGAAGTGAAGCTGTGCAGTGATGAACCCTGAAATTTTGAGAAGCAGTGACACCCATGGCAGAGATAACCCGGTCTTTCCCTTAAACATTCCTGCTTTCAGATCACTTGGAGTAAAAGACTAATTTATATTCCATTTACTGTGTATCACTTCCTGTTCCAAGAGTGTTTCTCTACAACTACTCCAGAATACTACTACCTCCCTTGCACACACAGAAGTGGGGGCAGGGGGATTCACTCCCAACCCCCAGGGCTATGGCAGGTCACAGCCTTTGGAGTCATACAGCAGAGTCCTGCATCAAGGACATTTAAGAAATGTCCTTCCACCATGCTTCCCCAGCGTATCAAGGAGACCAGTTACAAAGCTGACTATATTAAGAAATAATATGTGGTATAATCTAAGAAAGACTTTCTATTTATAAAGAAAGGATACCTGTGATACAAAAAAGTTTAAATGAAGTGAGATAGGCAAACTGATGTATTTTTGCTTCTTAAGAGGAGAAGGAATTCACAGTCATAAGCATGCACACTCAAAAACTAACATGCTTAAAAGAGCTCCTGCCCAGTCCTTGGGTCAGTGACCCTTACTGCAGTACAGGGGAGCAGATGGTACTGAGTGGCCTGGACCAGCCACTGCCCTGAAGATCAGCAGCAAAGTCAGGCATCACATGATTTTCATGTGCCTCAAGTACTTACATACATGGTGCCACTCGGTAAATTTAATCCCTGCCCCACTCTAGAATTACCTCTGTGCCCACCACATTTGAAAATTTCCACAGCTGGCACTGCCCATCACCTCAGCATTTGACAAGCTACCTTCTTTTTATAAGAGTCAATGGCTGTGCTCTGAAAATGTTGCTCCACCCACAAACTGTTCTGCAGGGGCTGACCTTTCTTCTCAGGCCGAGGTCCCTGCTGAGCTGTTCAGTTAAGCAAGCTTTTCTCAAGCTCTTAGCAGATCTCCAGATCTCCTGTGTGTCCATCAATAGAGTTCTGAGGATTGATATTCTAACTCCTGTAGACTTAGTGTGCTCCTACCAGCTGCTTTCCTTTCTCTTGTAATCTTTCCAAATAGATTCTTCCTTCTCCAGCCTCTTCCAGGCTTCTCATCTGTCAGCTCAAGAGGGCCAATGGTGGTCCTTGAAATCCCTTCTTACTAGCCATGTTATGCTTATCAGTCTCCAGTAGTTTCAGACAGGAGAAATGGTATTAGACTGGAGAAATCACCCTCACAAGCACATGAGTCTGATTGCATCCTAAAACTGATGAACAAAGACCAGCATCCCAAATTTATAGTCCTACCGCAGGGAAGGAGGGAACAGAAGGACCCATGGGGCTTGCTGGCCAGCCAGCAAATCTTGCTTCCTGCTTGGCGAGTTCTAGGTGAGTGAGAGACACACATATGTACAGATGCACACATACGTGCACATGTAGGAACATGCACAAGATAGAGTACTGTCCTTGGTCATGAGGATGCTCTATTCTCTCATTCTTGCATACTTGTGAATGTTTTGTGTTGTTGCACTCAGTAACCATTCCATTCTTTATTTCCTCATTTTCTACTTAATGCTTATAGCCTTTGATAAAAATCAGAAATCTTAGGCTTTCCCTTGGCTTGTGATCATATAGATAACCCTCTTCCTTCTTTTAGGATGCAACATGTTAAATTAGAAGAAGAAATAAAAAGAATTGTAGTGGAATTGCTCATGGCCTGTAGGTAGATATATAAGAATCTCCTATGAATTTCATAGGTTGTGTAATCTTTCCACAATCCTGTTGGAAATGATGTCATACATGTCACATCGATCCCTAAGACTTCAGGTTTAACCTGAATTGTGTGTGGCAGTTTCCTAAGACTGACTGAAACAAAATTTGCATAAATTGCATTTGCATGAATTTTGTTGTTTGCTAAGAAAGAAAATGTATTAAGTTTTATTAGAGCCACAGACCCACAGAATGTAGTTTACTCCAGTACCATACTTACTGAGCAGGCAGATGTATAGATTTGTAGAGACTTTCAGCCATGATATTGGAGTCTAAGCAACTTATATAAAGTAATTACAACTTAAGGAATTAAAGAATTAGATTCTATGGCTGTTGAATATTGAAAAGTAGAACAAAGAAAGAATGAGTGTATATATATATGTAGCTTTGACAGCATTTCAAATGTAAAAACTTTTCTTATGACCCCAAAATGTGAAACCTGTAGATTGATGTAGAACAATAAAATGTACTAGCATCTACTAGTTAGATTTAGAATACAAGTGAAGATTCAAGCACCCCAGCTGCCAATGGCTTCTTCTTTGATCTTTAATTCCTAAGCCATGACCTGCTTCATCTGAATATGTCTAGTAGTTACTGCACATTGCTTGGCACTGTTGGGAATTTCTAAAAAAGTTTTCTGGGAGTTAAAAACAAAAAGCCAATGAAAGCAGGAGAAGAGGTCTGACTTGGCCAAAGTAAAGTCCAGTGTCACCTTCTGCAACCTTCCAGTCTCCTCCAAGCCCCACGGCTCCTTGGAAGAAGCTGAGTTCTGAATTATGGAATAAAGCAGGTGGAGGGCTCCCTGGAAACATGAGACACAAATAAAAATGAAGAATGCATTGTCCTTTTTCCTACCTTGCACACAAATGCGCCTGTATTTTACTCATAATTGGACCAAAGATAAATTATACTAGAAAATAAAGTAGCTTGGTTTCCCAAGCTTAGTTCTCATTCTAAAAGGCCTGCAGCTCTTTTATTCATGGCCAGGTTCTGTTTCCACCAGCAGTTAATTCCCGACCTTTCCCTCCTATAGCTTAAACAGTGAAGATATCTGCTATTCTGAGACTTAACAGGGTCTCCAGTCACCTGATAACATCTGTCTTCCCACCCGCTCTGAAATTTATAGACTCAACAATAAGGAGAGAAGAGTTAATACCATGCATGTTTTTTTTCTCAGGGTAGCATATAATACATGAAGGGTGTGTCTAAGCGCAAGACTTCACCTTTACGGGTGTTCTGAACACCTTGCCATTATCTTCCTTAGTTAGCTAATAGGCATTTCCTTCCTTTCTTGCTCCCATTAGCTGGTCCTGGCTCCCATCAGCCCTTCTACACCAGGTCTCCTGCCCTATCTGTCAGAGATGCTGTTTGCATGTTTATTTTTTTCTGGGGAGCTTTTCTCACACCATTCCATCGTTTTCATCTTGAATTGCAGTGAACCCTCTCCCCTAGCACATAACAGCTCCTCCATTGCTGAGGATTCTTCTTTCTGATAGGAGGTATCCCTCCCAGCACAGAAGAAGCTAGAAAGCCTTTGGAGCCATACAGCTGTCTCGCTTCAGGAAAACAAAACAAAATGGGATCTTTTGATGTTAAACTGATCAGGAATTTTTTTTGAGCTGTATAAACCTCTCTGGTTACATCTGCATATGAATAGATGGAAGGGCTTCGGAATCTTAAATGAAAGTAGCTCTGCACAGGAATTGAGACACTGTTTTCTCTGGCTATGTTTCATCCATCAGTGTGAGCACCTGCTGTGGACCACATGGTGTGAGCTCCATTCCTGCTCTTAGCACGTATATGTTCACATATGTAATTAATGCATCACAAAGGGACTTAAGATGGCTCTGTTATCATCTTTGTCTCATTTAATCTAGGGCTACAGCCTGCAGGCAGGTCAGGAAGCTTAGCTGAAATCAGGGAAAAGTCCTTCCCAGCTCTCTCGCTCTGTGTACCTTCAAGAAGTCCCGGTGGTACTCATTTTCCACAATAATTGCAGGTCTTGTATCCATCACCATGAGTTACAGAAAGGCAGGGATTGAGGACAGCCTGTCCCCAATAGAGGTCCATTGAGCCCTTTTATTTGTATTCCATTGCCCAGAACCCAGTCAAATGGGGGAAAAATGGAAAGGGATTGTTCTTGGGAAATAGAGCCATCGATTCTGCTACCTGCAAAACATGTTACTAGGGAAAAACAGTATTGTTAAAACTGAGCAAAACTCAAGAAACTTAGTCCTGTTAATCTCAAAATTACTAATGCTAATTTCCCTAATGAAACACATTGCTTTGTATGATTTATATGCATTACTACCAATGTCTGAAACATGCCACTGACTTCTAAGTCAGTGATCAAGGAAAATAAGCAGCAAGCACATATTTTTCAGGGTTTCCTTAACAATTTGATCTTACAGAGCCCAAGATGGAAACAGGAGAAATGTCCAATGTGTGTTCTTCTGCTTTGACATTTAATTGAGAAGGGTAAATACACTCACTGTTACCTTAAGTAAAAAAGGCCACCAGACTCATGGTCTGATGCCTCCTGGCACTGGTTCTCTGCACCCCTTTTCATGGGCTGTTTGGACTCAAAGCACTAGCCAGTGCTCAAACCTTCCTCTTAGCCTGGAGTCCTTTAGGTGTGTTCCCTGCTCAGCAAGACCCCTGCCTCTGTCTGCCTGGCACTTACACAGCATACATGGGCACCTCATCAGGCAGGCTCTTTCTTTTGTCTGTTAGGTAATTTCAGTTAAACTGAACACACCTCAACAGCTCAGCTCACTCCCTCCTCTATATCTGCCCCAGGACAGTGCATCAGTCCTCCAAGAGATGACATTGACTTTTATAAAGTGTCTGAAAGTGAAAAGAAAAATTTATTTTTAATATAGGCACACTAATTATTCAGCACATTTGACTGAAGCATGCTGGGACCCATCACCCATGAAGCAAATGGCTAAAAATCAGCCTGGTCTCCAGGAAGTCAGGACTGCAGTGCCTTGTCACTGACCAAGAAAATCAGTGGGTAGTCTTGCACCATGCTGTCTCAGTCACAGACAGGTCTATGGGACCATTTACAAGGAACTCTGAAAAGCCTGGGGAAGGCAGTGGGGGGGGGGATACTGACCAATGGTAGGTGTGTTGTAAGGGTCTTCACCAACATTAGGTCAGTTTGAAGCCAGCTGAGGGTGAGCCCAGATGTGTAGGCTGACCCAGTATCACCAGCATATGAGCAGAAACTGCTTATTTGTTCTGTTTCTAAAACTCAGAACTCCTCATTCCCTATAGAGTTGAATAAATGCTTGCTCTGTTCCTCCATGATCATAAGATGAGTGAAGATACTGCCTGCTCAATGGAGAGGGCCTCTGGTCCCTCTTGTCTTTAGGGGTTGCCATTTCTCTCTGTAGCAACTGCTTAGCTTATGCTTAGTAACAAAGCTGACTGCTCCCAGCCCTGCCTGCCAATCCGGCATTAGCCCAGATGACTGACTTGACTACAAGACCAGCACAAAGTGCTACATGAAAGTAACGCCATACTTGCTTTGTATGCCCAGAACCCCTGGTTCTAACCACAACTCTGCAACCTTAAAAAATAAATACATAATGGGTTGTATAACATTTGGTTTGTCTTTTATTCAAGTTTTTTAAAAAGGAAATAATTTCTAGTGCATAGTTTGTATGGAATACTACATGCTAACAGTTTACAGCAACATGAAAAGTATGCTCACAACACACTACGTAGGAATCAAAGGCACCACGGCAGAAATTTGGAAAGCTCCAACTGTTATTAAAACATGTAAAAAAGAGAAAGGATTGCTTGTGTGGATCCTAGATTTTATATAGACATCTGAAACTATGACATGAAAATTAGAGAGAAACTGTGTAGAGAAACAAAGACTAACAATGGGAGGAAGACCCGGGAACCAGGAGCGTGCAGAGTGGATATATCCAACTGCAATGTGTACTTGTGTGAAAATGCTCTCACTTAACACAGTAGCAGGTGCAGTGAATCCATGCAGGGAAAGGTAAGCAAGTGATGGTAAGTCCCACTGCAGCCACCACAACAGTAACAGAAGACTCTAAAAAGCATTAGAAAATAGCAACAGTGTTTGCGGTAGGGTGCTAGGATAGAGGATGATTTTTAAGACTCCTTTTCTATTCTTTGCCTTTCTGTACTTTGATTATTCTTTCTTCAGTGATGTAACCACTAACTGGCAAAGGACTCAAGCACCTAGAAATAACCCTTCATCCATGCTCCCATAGTTACCCCAATGACACTCAATGGGTCACAAACAATGACCACAAAACATGAGATTAGAAGGTAGAAGGAGAGGTGTTCAGAGGAAAGGGAGGGGACAGAGAGTGTGGGAGAGTGGCCGTGACAAAAATATACTATATACATGTATGGGGAGAACCTGTTATGACAGTTAGTATACACTAATAGAATAATATTACATTAAAAAATTAAAAAAAATAAAACACAATAAGGAAAGTGTTTACAGCTTGACTAGAACAGATACTGTCCCAAGCCTCAGAGCAGAAAGAGCCCTGGACGTCATCTAAACAGAGAGACTCCATGTAAGTAACTGGAGAAGCCAGGCACAGGATTTGCTTGCTGCTGACATGGCTGTAATACTGTTAAAGTCTCTTCCCCTACAGGGAGATGTTCTGATTGCTTGAGCTTAAACGCGCCATCAGCAAAATTGCCTCAAGAAACTTATGTAATCATCTTAGAATTGCATTTTTAACAATGCACATTAATAGCTCTGGAGGCTTCCGATTAATAAGCAAGTGTGGTGCTCCATGGAGAGAAAAATCTGAGTTCAGCATTCCTTCTGTTTATCTAGTACTGGGACGTTTTCAGTGGCCAGTGAGGATTTCTGACTGAGGCGAAGTGTGGAAATCCACAGTGTACGAACTGGTTCCAGGAGCAACAGTATCATTTATAATTTTTCAGGGGATAGGCTGCTCCTGGAAGGGAGGAAATATTGCTGAGCTCTGACATCACCTCTGCTACCCACATGCTATGGTGTTTCTCCAGCTCTGCATTCCGATTTGTCTTCTCAGTCATCTTGTCTGCTCAGATGACAACCATAGTCATGTCTGAATCCTCGTGTCCTGCCGTAGACTTTTTCACTTTCTGAACCACAGTTAAACAGAGAGGGAAGACAAGCCCAGGGGGCAGGAGGTGCTTTATCCAATGTCCGTGCAAAGGCTGAAACCCCACAGGAAGGAAGGCATTGTGCCCAAGCTCTGATGCCAGTTTGGTGTTGCCCTTTTGTGACAGCTGACCACTTTGTAAATTATAGGAAGTTTTCAAGTTTTGTAAAATTTGTAAAAAAAAAAAAAATCTGTCCCAGATGCAAAGACCACCAGAAAGAACCCCATTTCTAAAATACAAAGCCAAGGGATTTTAATTGTAATTTTATGGAACTCAACATGCTTTGGTTTTCCTAGGTAATAGTGTGTGTGGTTAATAAGACATAGAGAATCACAAGGGTAAATCGGGTCATGGCTCTCACCACACTCCTACCTGCCTTGCAAACAGTATTTGATTATAAGCTTTCAAATATGATTATTGTTTTAAAAGAAGGAGTGCGTTTACCTTGAGTCTGTAATGATGTCACCTCCCTTGGCTCTGCCAAGTCTATCCACTGAAGGCAACCAGTCAGTTACCCCACTGCTGGGCTGTGATGAACTCTGTACTTGGAATTAGGAACACGTTCCTTAATCTCCCTAAAACTCTTGCCTTAGCTGAAAGGAACCAAAAAACAAAACAAAAACAAACAAACAAAAAACCAACAATGGTGGAGCTTACAGCTACTTCTTTAGGGACTTTATAGTACAGTATAGAGTCATAATGTATTGCAATTAATAATTATAATATTATAAAATAAATACAATTACTATTCAGTTCTTGAGGACTATAATCATCACCATCACCACCACCACCACCACCACCATCATTAGGCTTCTGTCCTTTGAAGGCTCAGGCTGACTACTGCTGTGTTGTTCAATGCTCAGCATTTTCAACCCTAGTTCTAATAGATGAATATTGAGCACATAGAACCAAAAGGCCATCTGCTGATTCTCAGATAAGTATACTTTCTCAATTCTTCTCAGTAAGAGATTTGTCACATCCACCCTGTTGGGTAATCTTCCATTGAGATCTTCCATTGAATTGAAAATCACCTAAGTGTATGTGTGGGTGGAGGGATTTCGGTGTCCCATACCCAGAGAAGCCCCATGAAGTGGGTGGTTCAATATAGTCCCACAGTCATTGGCATTATCCACAGTTAATGAAATATAATAAATATTACTCGTTGACTACTTTCTTTTTGCCAGTTCAAAAATATATATTTATTGAAGCTGTTTTGATACTGTGAGAGGTGGTTCCTCTAGCTCAGAAAAGCCCAAGCCTCCAGCACAGATAGAATGCTTCCCCGGCATGAAAGTATGTGCTGCCCCAGCTTAGGGTCGCCTTCAGACATGCCCCCAGGTTATCCTGGAGGCCTAAGAGTTATGGCTTATCTGTCTGAAGTTAAGATCGGCTCCAGCTTGCCTCACCCTGAGCTTCTGCCCTTTAAGGAGTCTCAGAAGCCTATTACTCTGCTTGGGCTGGGCACCCCTGCTCAATCATTCAGTTACTTCTCCTACTTCTTTGGCTCTTGTTCCAACCCCACCCCCTTCTCTCAGAGCTTCCCAGTGCACATCTTCTCCACCTCTTAAGGTTTTCCTCAGTCTTCACTTCTGACCATTAAGAAACAAGGAGTTTCAGTTGGGACCCAAGTGGAGCTAGCTGTGGTCCAGTGAGTGCAGATTCCTTAAGTTCCTTGGCCCTTCATTTCATTTCCTTGTTTGGCAGTTTGGGCAGCTATGTGAGTGCACTCTGTATACCATGGAGGAAGTTAGGGTTCATGCAGGCTGCCTTTTTACTCTGTGTCACAGCCAGTGCATCCTGGATTTTTAATCCAGTCATCTTTTTATCTTAAACCATTGTCCCATTCACCACAGATCTCAAGATCAGAGCCTTGTATGAAGCTGGGGATGGCAGAGGGGTCCTTATGGGCAGAGTGAGGCAATTGGTATGTGAAGTGGCAATGAAGAATTAATTTCCCATCTGTATGTCAAAAGCTTTTAGTTTTCTTTAGGGTTGTTTTTGGTTTGGTTTTGGCCAATAATAAAAAATATGTATATTCATCCCAGAGGAGGCAGACAGTGTACTGTGTGACCTTGGGTGGCATGACTGAGAATAAAGGACTAGAGAACATGGTGCCATGTGTCAGAGATTTCCCTGACAGAGCTGCCTGGCTGAGGGACCAGCTGTCATGTTGTGGTGATGACAGGATGCCGGGCTTGGAGCTGAATAAATGCCTGCAGCATACAGGAGGCTAAGGTAAGATGTGGCCCACATTGGTGGAGTCTCTGCCATGCCCTCTGCTGGGCACAGCTGGCACTGTCCAGATGCACACTCCCCTGGAAACTGTGGTTCTATCAGAGAGCCTGACATCGTGCTAGGAAGTCCATACATACTATATCTCTGACCCTTTTCATAGCTTCGAGAGAGGGTACCATTAACCTCAGCTGAAAGATTTACATGAATAAGGTTTTTACCAGCATGAGATTTGAAACGACACCAGAAAGACTTCCACCAGGAATTGTAACCCATGTTGTTAATAACTGTTCCTATTGTCTTCCGTCACTGGGGCATCAGCTTAGAAACCTGGGTCAGGATGTTTGTCCCAGCCCCAGGGTTGCAGCTTTGGGCTTTAACAAGATGCCAAAACATGCGAGCTGGGAATCCTTATTGTACCAGCTCCTCCCACATACTGGAGATGTGAACAGTAAAGTTGGACTGTAAGAGAACCATAGCAGACTGGTTTCCAGGTGTCCTCTCCTCAGCAGACTGAAACTGGAGGTGTTCTCAGTGCAACCATTCCGCAGATTCTCTGACTTCAAATACAGCTGGGATGTTTACAGCACAACAGGATACAAAAAAATACAAAATAAAAAGCAAAACAAGAACAACAAACCCCCAAGCATACCAAAAAGGTAATCTTGTACTGTGAAGAGGATATGGGATGAATTGAGAGTCCTGATTCTGCAGTCTAGGGAGGTAGTTCAGTAGGTAAAATGCCTGCCAGGCAAGCATGAAGAGCCAGGTTTGATCCTTCGCACTCACATAAAATGGATACAACCACATGCACCAGTAATCTAAGAACTGAGGATATGGAGACTGAAGGATGCCTGGGGCTTGCTTGCTACCCCTTCTTACTGAAATGGTAAACTGCTCGGAGTACCTGAAAGTAGGCATCCATTGAACACTTACAAGATTTCCAGGAATTGTCTTACAAACTTTGTAGCCTGTCATTTAGAGAGCCCAGTTGGCTTGTGAAATAACTGTGGATAGAACTGAATAAAAAGGAAGGCTGGCAGTTCCTCAGATCTGGGTCTGAGGCCATGAGAGACTGTCCCGTAATTTCTATTTACTTCTTATAACATTTGGGGAAGAAAGCCATCTCCACCCCATTTCACAAATGATGAACTATTAACATCTAGAAGCAAATGCTAAATGTTCAGGACTAGATCCAAATTCACTGTGGTGTTCAGCCTCAGTGAGTTTTGTTACTTATTAAAGTTTGTTTTGGTGGTGGTAGTAGCTTTATTTTATTGTGATTAGATAAAATACAAGAAATTATTTCAATTTTCTTTTTTTGAGACTTGCTCTGTGTTCTATTAGAAGGATTCTTTAAAAAAAAAAAAAAGGTTACATGGGCTACTGAGAAAAATGTATATTCTGTGCTGTTTGGAATCAAGTATCTATTAGGATCATTTGATCTGTGATATTCTTCACTCAGACATTTCTCTGTGTTTGTTGAGATGACCCACTGGTGAAATTGGCTATAGAAGCTACTCATTAATCCTGTGTTGAGATGGACCTATGATTTTACATCTAGTAATGTCTGTTTTTAGAAATTGGGTGTTTCCATGTTCTATGCTTAGAATTATAATGTCCTTCTGATCTTCTCTTGGTCAGTATGGCATGACCTTTATCTCTTCTAGCAAGTTGTAGATTACTCATAGGTGGTACCTGCTTGGCTCCTGGCCCATTCGCTTTGAATGCTTGTTTCCATCCTTCCACCTGAGTAGTCTCCATCATGGATGGTGAAGACATCTCTTGGAGGCAACAAATAGATGGAGCCCAGTTCTTAATCCATTCTGCCAGTCTGTCCTTTAATTGGAGCATTGACACCACTAATCTCCAGAGAATTTATTTAAAGGTTTTTAATAATTCCCAGTTATCTGAGCCTTGGCAGTGAGGACCACAGGACCTCGTTATTTTTCTTCAGCAAACTCACCTCTTCCAGATGGGGCTGAATTTATGCTTCCCATGTGTTGCAAAGCTCTGAGGGCAGCCAACTTCAGTCACATGGGCTGAGAGCTGTTTTTGCAACAGAAAAGCCATTGACATGGGTCTAAATTTTCTGATAGAGCCTTGCTGTGCCTTAAGGTAGCAGTTCTCAACCTGTAGATTGTGACTCCTTTTGGGGTCAAATGACCCTTTCACAGGGCTCATGTGTTAGATAGCTTGCTTATCAGATATTTACATTATAATTCATAACAGTAGCAAAATTACAGTTACAACATAGCAACAATTTATGGTTGCGGATCAACATGAGGAACTGCATGAAAGGGTCACAGCATTAGGAAGGTTGAGACCACTGTTTTAAGGTCTGAAATGGCTCTTGTCAAAGGACACTGTGCGCCTCAGCAGTACATGCAGAAGGATGCTGCAGTTACCTGTCTCTACCGTGTTTATCCACAGTAGCTCCAACTGTAACTCACATAGAACAAGTTTGGAGATGTTTGCAATGATTACATTTTCTTTGGCAGGATATTTTTCCTGACAAGTTTGTTGATGAGTTCCTGTTGAAAGTGTCTCTTGACCTAAATATTTGAGTTACCCAGTTTTATCAGGAGGCTTTATCTGGCCCTCCTTCCCTCTGCTTTGCCAGGAGAACCTTGTTGTTGACACCAGAAGGGAAAGGGAGGTGACAGTGTTGGTAGAAGGAAGCACTGCTGGTGACAGTTGTGACAGAAGTCTTTGTCTACCTGCCTAAGAATCTGAGACATGTTCTTCTTTATCATACTCAGTGACAGCCGTGGGCATGGGTGTCACAGGTTTAGCATCGCTTCCTCCATCTCAATGTGATTCTACATCATGGGGAAGGGCCCTAGCAGAATCCAAACCACATCCAGAGAATCAGCTCCAGATGACCAGGAACTCAGTTTCTACATCTAAACACTATCTCGGAGCACTGAACTAACTAAACAAAATGTTCTCTTCTGCTCACAATGATATATTGCAGGCTAATTTCTAAACATGGTGACACTGTGAATAAATGAATTAAAGTCAGTTTCATCTTCACACATCCAATTCATTAGATAATTTCATTTTAGGAAGTGGAAAAGTATATGTGATTCCTTGTGTAACACATGACCAGTTGTTCACTAATTAATGCAAGGTGTGAGCATTTTCTTAGGTATCTCTGTCCTAAAAGCATGACTTGTTTTCCCAAGCCCAACTTGATAGTAGAGCACTCCAGGAGAGCTCATATAGGTCAGCCACTAATGACTGACTATGCTAGCCTTAAGATCTTACTTAAATTCTAGAACAACCTTCATGTTTCATAAGGAGAAAACCAAGCATGCTTCTAAAAGGCCAGTAAAAAAATTCATTGGATCTTCTGTGGTACCAAGAGTGTTTGGATGCATGACACTGATAGACTGTCATATGGCCATCCTAGAGGGCAGTGATAGACTGTCACACAATTACCCTACAGGGACATCCATATTGTCCAGTGTAGAAAAGAGAGATTCACAGGATTCAATTTGAGAATTACTGAAGGACACATAGCTTACAAGTAGAAGAATCAGAAACCATGTCTCCTGGTGCCTCAATATTATGCTTTAAAAAAAAATCAAGTCTCTCTCTAACACAAAGAAACAGAAATGAGGAGGAAGCATCAGCTGAAAGCCGCCCCTTTGAGACGTTATAACTCATGTTACTGCACCTATCACGTATTGTGTCCTTGTTCTTGCCAGGGGTCAGCTGCCCTCCATGGGCTACATACAAGTGTGGGAATGGGGAGACCTAGCTTTGTTGCCATGCTGCTGTGATGTACATGCCAGAGTCCTTTGTCTCATGTGCCTGGGCAGAGAAAGATACTGCGAACAACAGGTGAAGCCCTTGAGACCTCAAAGATTGGAAAGTTGAGGCTCTGTCTTTCAGAAGAGTACCCCTGCCAAGGGGCTAGATGACTTGAGCATGTAGGAAGAGAGAGCAGGCAGAAGTTCAGTCCCTCCCAGCCACCTTTGCAAATGCTGCCTGGAGGTCGTTGCTCTGGCAACCACATAGCTTCCCTCTCCAGGGTCACTGAATGGTTAGGAGTGGCAAAGCTCAGGAACAGGGTGTTCTGAAACAGTGGGAAACAGACAGGAAGCAGCCACAGAAGGAAGCTGTGCTGGGCAAAGAGGCCCTGCTCATTTGGAGATGTAGAAATGGATGCCACGGCTATTTCACTCAGGTGGCCAGTTTCTGGAAGATTCAAGACACAAGCAGGAGTCAAGATACAACAGCATTCATCTCTGAAGAAGACCTGGAATTCAGACCTTCCTCATCCTGTCAACGCCCCCATGGAAATAGCTATATGGAAATTCTATTATTTTCTAAGGGAGGAGTATCTCATTCCTGCGGCAACAGGGGAGCTTTAAAATCTTCTTGAGACCAACTCCCACCATCCCCTACTCGGTTAATTCCTGTTACTGTTGAAAGCCTCTGCTTAAGAGAGTTATAGATTGGCTCACATTCAGGCTACACTCCTTACTAACAGTTACTTTCAGAGAAAAAAACTTCTCAAAATTTTAGTTACTTCCGTAGAGTGAGGGAAATGGGGTTTAATGGATGTGACTTCTCTGTTATACCTAGAAGACACCACCCAGCAGCTATAAGTGTCTTGATCCCCTGGTCTTTCCATCTCTCTTCAGTGTCTTACATAAGAGGTTATGATATAGATGTACCAGTTGGAGAAGCTGGGCACCATGTAATCCATTATCCTCTGCATTTTGACAATTTACGGGTCTCTCTAATAGCCATTGTCTACTGTGAGGGGGGTGGAGGAGTGGTCACTTCTCTATGAGAGCTACGCCTGGAAATATACAGATAAGTATTTAGAATAATTTTTATTGGTTTCTTAAAACTGACTTTTTTCCTAGGTTCCATGATCTCTCTAGCCATATACAATTTAGACTACACTGTAAAAATAAAACGTGTATAATGGCAAATACTAGGTGACATGTGAACATGGACTGGGTGACTTTCACAAGGCCCTACCCCTAGATGGAGTGCTGCGGGAGACCAATGGCTGCTGAGAGAGGGAGAATCAGCTGGGGGGAGTGTTGTTTTATTTGTTTGTTTGTGGAATTAAGTACCTGATATGTTTTCCAAGTGGCCAGGCCTAAACAAATATGCATAGAACCAACACAAAATAGGCTTAGTGTGTGTGTGGCAATAATTATAGAAGAAGAGGTCATGAATTTGAAAAGGAATGAGGGAACATCAGATAAGTTATAGAGAGGGAGGGAGAAATGATGTTAATAACCGTGAATTAAATTCTCAAAAAAATGAATTAATTTTTAAATGAGAAAAATGGTACCAATATGTCAGTGATGAGCATTTTGTGAAGTAGTATGTAGTGAGAGCTTACCATAACATTGTGTTGAAATAAACCAGACACAAAAGCCCCAGTGTTGCGTGACTTCCGTCCCAGGAGAGAGCCTGTCAACTTCATAAAGAATTTGGAGCCGTAAGGGGCGACAGTGGAAAGGTCTCATTTAATGACAACAGGGTTCCAGTGTGGACAGGTGAAATAGTTATGGAAACTGAACCATAGTGTGGCTTGCACAGTGAATGTGTTTAATACTACTGAGTAGTCATGTACCATAGATAAAAAGACATATATTCCATGTATTTACAGTAAATAAGTATATCAATACTTACCACAGTAGTTGGCATACAGTAAGTAACAAAGGTCATAATTCTGTGTCCCACTTTTGGTGTAATTTTACCATATGCTGTTTTCACTGTTTCATCTCTCTTGGCCACTACCTTTATATATGTCAATCTTCCTACAAGTGCAGGAGCTCTTTGCTGCATCCAGCCTATTGTGATGATAAATACACTTTCCATTCACTTTCTTGAAGCAGAAACCTGTGAGCATATTATCAGATGCACATTTTCTTTTGGATGCTGAAGGCCATGTTCAGTACTGAAATAATGAACCTACACTAATGCACAAATCCATTGTCCGGCACTTTAATCTCTTAACGAGAAAGAGACATCTTTAAATTTAGTCCCTGAGGACTGAATCGACTGTTCTTCAGAAATCCTAGCTTGCTGTAAAGATGCAGAGTGAAAATGGAGAGCAGGCTGCTATTCTTGTGCAGGGAATTGGATACCATCTACAGTATTCTGTATCTAGTGTGTAACCAGGGGTCTACATGATCCAGCCACTATGCAGGATCATTTCATAGAAACAGTATCCAGGTGCCATAGCTCTAACAAACACCAGTGATGAGAATGAAGCCCCTGAAGGTAGAGACTGAAGGATCCTCTACCTCAGCCCTTCACAGAGCCTCCTATGAGTCTCTACCTTACTGTTACAGATCCCCACTCACATGGACTGATCAAACCAGCTTTCCCACCTGTGTCCCTCTCTTGCCTGCCTCAAGCTCGCCTGTGCCTCACTGTCCAGCATACTGCCTTGTTTCCCAAGGCCAAGACTTTTGTGTATAACAATTTTCTCTCTACATAATTCCAAAAAATTAAAACCAGGCTGGACCCAGGAACTAACTGGTACTCAACAAACATTGGACATTTCCTCCTTTCTCCAGAAATCCTCATGGAAACAATTGCTGTTTGTGGGACTCTGTAAGGCCACAGGTCTGAGAGCTTCTGGCTCAAGAGCAGTTTGAAAATTTCATTTTATTTTACATCTGTTCTCTTAGGATGATAAGTAAACAAACAAAATTCATAAACTTGTTCATTCTGTAAATTGGTGCTTACCAAGTCAGTTCATTGGGTACACCACAGATGTTGTCATACTCTTGGGCCACCAGGAGATCAGACCTGTTGGATCACTGTGCATGGGTCAAGGGTGACTTATGGTATATCTGTCATCTCGCCATGGGTAGTGAGCATGAGAGCTGAGATTCTAGGCTGTAAGTGATGGAGGAAGTTAAGGACTGTGGGTTATTAGACCTTCATGTTCCTGCATAAATGAGGGACTTTAAATGGAGGCTAAATTTGGGAGTCTTCCCTGATCCCAACATCCTGTGCATCCTATAGTCACACAGAGACATATATGCACGAGGAGCCGAAGGCCAGCTTCACTTCCTTCAGGCATCTTTTGAAGCTTTAAACATATTCTACATATTCTCTCCTAAACACTCTGAATATTTTACTGTAGCTCAAGACCCTGAGGATGCTCATGAACACAGATTACACCAGCTTCTGTATTCTCAATGAGTCAGGGACCCTGCATTTTAGGCAAATTCTAAGAAGACACAAGTCCTTTTGGCCTAGTGAGAATCACTCCAGTACATGACTCCTTTACCAGCATTTTCTAGGAGAAACTTTAATCCTGTATTCCAGGGCTGGGCACTCTTGGTTTCTCTGAAAATATCCTCATTCTAAAAGATAACCCATCAGTGAAACACTCTCAACCTGCAACCCCTTGATAAGGTTTTGCAAAAGTGAAATACCAGGTGATATTACTTCCTTCTGGCACAGGATTTACCAAAGGAATAGAAATGGCAGCACAAGGCTGCTTTGACCCCATCCCCTAGCGAGTCAGGCCATCCTATTGGGGCTCTGAACTTATGGTCCCAACGAGAAGGCATATATTATTTACAAAGAAGTGTATCTCTCACCTGTCATCAGAGAAGCTTCTTTTGGCAGAAGTTTGTGATGAACAGAGGCCTACATCTGGTCAAGGTGCAGAGAATAAGAGACTGCAGAGTGCTCTGCCTTTAATAAGAAATCTGTGTTACATCCTTCCTTTCATGGTTCAGGGGTCATTTTGGAAGTGGTGAGAGCACACAGACTATAAAAGGCACCAGGGGAGTTGATCAAAACACGTTATATATAGGTATAAAATTCTCAAAAAAATGTCAAAGTAAACATTATTAATGATTGCTTTAGAATGTAACCTCTAATGCAGAATTGCTGACTGTACAGTGAATAGCAAAAAATACTAAGGCTGAGGCCTAGTAACTTAAGATGAACAAGCACTGATCTTATTAGTGTGTGCCATTGTAGATATGAAAATGAAGAATATCTCAAAGTCAGTTTCTAAGATGTAGATGGTCACTTCTCTCCAGAGCTCTTATATATAGTGTGACCAGCCCTCCTAGGAAGGCCCAATTCCTTGGGATCTGGACTTCATTTGCAACCCTCTGAAAAAGTAGCTCCCTCCTTGAAGCAATTCTGCATTGGAAATACTCATAATTTTTGTTCTTTGTGATGTTTTTCTCATAGTATCTTATTTTGTGCAGATATATTCATGAACTTGATCATGCCAGTTACACTCCTTACTGGTAGTTTTATTAGAAATGATATCTCTCTATTGCAGACATGGAATATAGTGATATTTGAGTAGATTTCAATTTTGACATATTGCCTGAAATGCTTGTGAGACAATGAAAATGTTAAGGTGGGTGAAAGTTTCTAGAGATAGAAGCTACCCTGGAGAAGGAACATAGGTTACTGAGTAGAATAGCTGAAGAACCCAGAGTCAGGATGCTACCTGACTCTGCTATCTGACTGGCCCCCTTTCTTCCTTCCCCCACACAGCCAGGATGAAGGTGCAGTGGATTGTTTTATGAGATAGAAGCCAATTTTAACTATGTTTATGTTCTTTAGAGACCTTAATGTCCACAGTGTACAAGGCAAGAAAACATATCTTGGTTCACAGTTTTTTGCAAAATACTTTACAAATGAAATGGAATTTAAATACAGCACATTGCTAAATTTTCAAAGAAGTCAACACAATTTATAGGACTTAAACATTCTTTCTTTATATGTGGGCTAAATTAGAAAAAAATGTGATATGATCTACTGAAGATAGCTGTAACATTTATATTATGATGACCCAAAACTGAGCACTCTTATGTACCAATAGAAATCAATGATAAAAACAGAGCAGAAAAAAATTGTTGGCAGAAGTCTCTGACATGCAAGCAACTCCCAAATACATGGCAGCTGCTTCCCAAATTACCACACAGAGGCTTACATTAATTATATGCTCAGTTGGTAGCTCAGGCTTATTACTAACTAGCTCTTATACTTAAATTAACCCATAATTCTTATATATATTTAGCCACGTGGCTTGGTACCTTTTCTCATTCTCATCTCACTTCCTCTTCATCTGACTGGCAACCCCTGACTCTGCCCTTCTTGCTGATATTTTTAGTTTGGTCACCTCACCTATATCTTACACCTGACTAATCAGCATTTTATTAAACCAATTCAAGTGACAAATCTTAGCAGTATACAAGAGGATTATTACACAGGAAGAAATATTTCATTGACTTACTAAGTGTTAAAGGGTGGTTTGGGAGTTTGTAGACATTGAACTCATCTACTTGTACAAGGAGGTTCTTGTTAAGTCTCTGTACCCACCATATTTGAAGATCCTTTGTGCAAATGCTGACCATAAGGACCATGAGGGATTGACGGGTTAAATGACATCCAAACTCTTAAGTCTCCAAATTAAGAATGGATGCCCAGCATATCTTATTTGGGACTTGATGTCAAGATGGTGGAGGTGCAGATGCACAGGTGGTGGGTGGTGGAGATGCAGATGCACAGGTTGTCGGTGGTGGAGGTGCAGATGCACAGGTGGTGGGTGGTGGAGGTGCAGATGCACAGGTGGTGGGTGGTGGAGGTACAGATGCACAGGTGGTGGGATGGTGGAAGTTGGGGAGGTGGTGGAGATGGTAGTGCTGATGGTTGTTGTGGAAGTAGAGGTAGAAGTTATGTTTTTGCTGTACTTGAGAGAGTCCAAGATATGTTAAAACTCACAGGTAAAATTTCACTTTCTAGATAAGGGAATTGACATCTAGAAAGGACTGCCTGTCATCACAAAACTGAGAACACCACTCTTTTTCCTGCTTTCTATCCCAAGCGCATAAAACTGGGTGATTATTAGGCAGCTTTAAGAAAACAGAAGCCCTTGAACTAAGGCTCTAGGATTACCAGCTCCTTAGAAACAGTATCTACTCAGAATGTAAGAGGACAGCCTACACTCAGCTTCCTCTGCTGACTCCTTGCCCTAGCGTATTTCCCCTAACTGATGACGTAGCATCCGTGTCTCAGCACACTAGTCCTTCCATGTTGCTTGGATCCCATTAGTACTTATCTGTCTGAGAGACAATCTAAGCCATTTGTAATATAATCTTCTCCATCATACAAGATTGCATGAAGATCATACAAGATTCCTTAAAACAGAATCTGCCTTTGTACACCTGTTTATATTTCCTTTAACATCATACATCTGTTTATATTTCCTTTAACACCATACATCTGTTTATATTTCCTTTAGCACATATTTATATTTCCTACAATACCCTGCATGCATGAGTGTGTGTGTGTGTGTGTGTGTGAGGCAAAATGAACACATGTTCACCGATGATATGCCAGTAATTCCTTTTTTAATACAATGTAATTCACCAGACCCACTCAGGCCGAGGGAATCTTTGTGTGTCCGGTTTGCCATGGGTAATTTGTGCTATCCTGCCAGGTGCCAAGCGTATCTTCCTACTTTCATTTCCTGAAACCCCATCCTTGTCTCCAAGCTGAAGACAGAGCTAATTCAAATGTCAGAGAGGTCCATGTTGTGAAGTAGCACCAGAGAGCACACAAAAAACAGATACTAGAAGCCCCCAACACACCCTAATCTCTTCATCCTGCTCAGTGACCTACCAGAAGGCGAGTGACAGATGCTTCTGGTCATGTGACCAGCCCTATTAGGGAAGTCTATTTCCTTGGGATGTCAGCTTTCTTGCAAAATGATCTTCTTAAACATTAAAAGGAAGTAATAAGATATTTAAAGAGGAAGAGACCATTAGATCCAAAGCTAAAGTTAAAAGCCAAAAGATTTTGATTCAGTAAAACAACGGCATTTCCTAAATGCTGAGTATTAATTTATTTTCCTTATCAATTTTTGAGAATACAAGAGGTAAATTCCACCTTACAAAGACAAAAACTTCTTCCTTGCCATCCTTTTGTCCATGCTGAAAGCAGTCAGTAGATAGATCACACCCAAAAAGCATCAGTATCTTTTATATGAAGAGATGACAAAATGTGCCTGGAGAGATGGTTAAGCTGTAGAGATGTAGCTCTTACAGAGAGCCTGAGTTTGGTTTCCAGCACCCATGAAGTTCACAGCTACCTGCAACTCCAGCCCCAGTAGATCAGCACCCTCTTCTGGCCTCCACAGGCAGCTGTATGCTTGTGAATGCACACGCACGCACGCACACACGCATGCACCCACAGAGTCACTCACAAATGTATGTACACACATAACAAAATAAACACTTTTTTTTTTATTTTTATTTTTAAATCAGAAAGCACTTAGCAAATGTGGAGGCCTGTTCAGAACTCTTGACAGTAACAACAGGAAAATGTACCAGCACTAAGGAGTATTTGGCCCAGCTCCCAACAATGTTCCCATCTTTGCCCTCCTCTCCCTCTTTCTCGTGAGCATCCACACATAGAAAGGGATTACTCTCCAGCTACCAAATTAATTTTACTTCATACAAATATTGATAGGTAGGGAAAGGTATCCATAAGTTTTTTTTAATATATGCACTTCCTGATATTAAAATGTTATCAGGATAGAAAATAAGCAACAACAATCACAAAGTTAAAAAGCAAAGGCAGAAACAACATTGTAAGCCATCCCAAAATAGCCAGATACTTCTATTCTGTTGAACTTTTTTCCTGCATAAGCTTGACTTTCCTTATTTGAACCTGTCTATACCTATATATACCTGAATATACACTTGGACACAGACACTTTTTTCATATAATGTTGTACATAGTCACTTTTTACGTTAATACAAACTCCTCAAAGGTATTATTTCAGGCCACAATCATGTATTTCACATCGTGAGTTATGGCTGGGTGGATCTTTTCACCTCAGTAACTTCCTAAGCTCCTCCATTTCAAAGCACATTCTCGCAGGGACTTTTGTGAACTCACTTTCACTTTGGGGACTGATTCACAACCAAGTTGATTCTGCTGAACATAGCCCTCTGCTCCCCCAAAAACACTTTAAATTGACATTTGACAATTTGTAATGGAAAAACACATAAACACCATGACTCTAATCTATGAGACTGCACTAGCGGAACCATGTTGGCAAATAGTGCACTTATTTAATTGATTGCCACTGTAGAAGGCAATAAATTTCAGGGGTGGTGGCTGCCGGATACTTAGAGTATTAGCATTGAGCTCTCTGGCTCTCTGTGTACTTAGGAAAACCCTACCAAATCATAGCAGTGTGTAGTGGATGGTGGGTTAAATGCTTTTTTGTTGTTCACGCTATAGCAATTCTGTTTCCTTGAAATTTTATGGTACATCAGTAGGGAGAATACAGACTTTGAAGATGACGTAACTAAATGCATATTCCAAGGCTCCCTCCATTCAGTAATTTTACTTTTACTACACATGTTCTCTAACCTGGTAGGTGCAGAAACTTCATCCATTGGTCATAAGGCCTATTTTGTTATGTCATTTGTATTAGGATTGATTGAGACAATATGTGATAGGGCGTTTACTCTGCAGGGTGCACAACACAGACATAGTGGATGCCAATTCTCCCTACTATTTCTTTTCTCATCAGACATTTTGCTTATCCCCTGGTTCAGTCTAGGCAGCCTTTCCAGTCCCTTCCCTCTCTCTCGCCCTCTCCCCCTGCTTGTGAGGTGTGTGTGTGTGTGTGTGTGTGTGTGTGTGTGTGTGTGTGT